>PVIC010031771.1:0-21084 GCA_004025085.1 Thryonomys swinderianus | reverse complement strand
CAAGGTCCTGAGTTCAATCCCCGGTAACCACATACAATGCTGGATGTGGAGACTCACGCCCACCAGCAATCAATACCACATACCACAGTGCCGGGCATGGTGGCTCATGCCTGTAATCCCAGCACTCGGGAGGCAGAGACAGGAGGATTGCTGAGTTCAAGGCTTGCCTGGGCTACATAGTGAGCTCAGGGCCAGCCTGAGCTACAAAGCGAGACCCTGTCTCCAAAAAGAAAAAAAAAGAAATCTGAGTCCTGCTCTTAAAGAGCTTCAGTTCTGGTGAAGAGGAGAAATAAACTCAGAAGAAAGAACTACCACCCAGCTCTTAGCGTTCTGACGAGAACCAGGAAAGGGCATGTGGCTGTTGGGAGTGCACAGCCTCAGAGCCGAGCACTGAGAAGCACCTGGCTGCGGGCGCCTGGGGAAGCGTGCCACAGCCAGAGGTGGGAGCTAAGTGCCAGGCCCAGTGCAGGCTCAGCCTTGGAGAAGTCATGGAACCAGTGGAGGCCCAGACGGCCAGGTCATGATGCCAAGAGGAGGAGTGTGACTGAGGAAGGGAGGAGCTGGGCAGCGCAGGATGTGCAAACCATTTTGAGGCCTGGATTCTGATCTCACGTAAGGAGACACTACTGACGGGCTCTAAATAGGACAGTGCCAGAGTCAGATTTACTTCTTGTGGCAGCACTGCTCTAGCAAGGGGACAGGGAAGAAGCAGGACCACCAGCTAGAACTGTGGTTCTCCACAGAGGGCAATTTTGGCTCCCTGGGGACATCTGACATCTGGAGACACTTTGTGTCGTCACTCTGGGGTGGGGTTGCTCATAACATGTGGTATGAAGAGGCCACATTGCACTGGTAAGCCCCTCACAGCCACGAGTGAGCCAGCAGCACCCTGTCAGTGTGAGTGAGAAATGCTGAATTCAAAAGTGGTTTCACTGGACCCATCAAGACTGGTGGTCTGGACCAAGCTGGAGAAGGAATGAAATTCACTGCAGCCCAGATGTTGAAATAGGAAAGGATTTTCTTATATTTTTCCTTAGAGCCCATGTGGACCCCTCCCAGTCGGGGAGAGGACTCTGCCTCCTTAAATCAGAGAAAAGGGTCTGTTCTTGGTGTTTGGTTTTCAAAGCTAGCAGTCCTAGAGAAGAGAAAGTACATAGGTCATGGACAACAACTTTAGAAGTTGATCACACAGGGTACCAGCTGTTAGTGACTTTCCAGTGAGAGGGAATAAACACCCAACACCCACAACATAACAGAGGAGAGGCCCATCTGGGTGACGGTGGCAGAGAGCTGGTCAACAGTCAGCTAGTTGCACAGCAGAAGCAGCGTGGGGTGCTGCGCAGAGCAACCAACCAGAATGTGGGGAGAGGAGGGAGGAGCCAGGACACGAACACGCCCTTCCGGTCGCCCCACCCCTGACCCGCCTCTTGTGACCAGGCTTGCTTCCATTCAGCTGACTGATTTACCCCCTGGTGAGTGCACCACCCCATGATCCAAACGCCCATCTCCAAACAAGAACCTCCATGGAAATGTAGATCTAAGGCATAACCTGGAACCATGTTTGCCGGTTTCTCTGACCACCGTTAAGTTGGAAAGACTATGACTTAAACTCAGCCCTGCCACTGTTTGCCCCACCACCCAGTGTCTTCTCTGAACTCCAGCTTTTAATCTACTCCAAAAAGAAGGTAGGCACCCAGTGGCCCAGCCTATAATCCCAGAACTCTGCGAAGCTACAGCTAGAAGACTGCAAATTCAAACCCAGAGATTTAGCAGACTTTATCCCAAAATTTAAATATTACAAAAAAGAGCTGGAGCTGTAACTGGGCATGAAGACCCTGGGATCAAGCACGACATCACACACAAAATGAAGGAGAAATAAAAGAGAAGAAGGAGAAGGGAGGAAGACAAGGATGAGAAAAAAGAAGAGCAAAGGGGCTCTTGCAGAATCATGGAGTTTGTATATGATATACTCCATGAACTACCTCTCAATGCTAAATACACTGAACCAGGACTCGTAATATCCACTGAATGAATGGACTACAGAGGTCTCTGGAAAGGAAAGATCACCCCTCATATATAAAATACCCTATGGTGGGCCGGAGATTTAGCTCAGTGGTTCCGGCGCCTGCCTAAAGAATGCAAGGTCCCTGGTTCCATCCCAGTAGCCACATACAACAATACCGGCCATGGTGATTTATGCCCACCAGCAATCAGTACCACATACTACAGTGCCAGATGTGGTGGCTCATGCCTGTAATCCCAACACTCGGGAGGCAGAGGAAGGAGGATTGCTGAGTTCGAGGCTTGCCTGGGCCACATAGTGAGCTCAGGGCCAGCCTGAACTACAGAGCAAGACCCTGTCTCAAGAAAAAAAGATACCCTAATGGTAAAACTTCCAGAAATAACCAATACAGACATCAGATAGGAGCCTGGGTAGAGTGGGCTCCAGACCACACCCATCAGGCCCAGCAGGTACCCCTCAGCGAGGACTCTTGGCTCCCAGCACAGCAGCCTTCATCAGTCTCTAGTAGCAAACATCTTGTCCTCCAGAGGTGAACAAGAAAATCCAGCAAACCACGTGAAACTGCCCCTCCATAATACAGGAGTGCGGTGCTGCAATGGACGGAATGGTGGCATCTCCACACAGCGCCTGGGTGCCACAGCCCCAACACTAGTGACATGCGAAGCTGAGGCCTCTGGGAGGTTAGGGCGTGGCCAGGTCCCGATGGCAGGACTCTCTCAATGGCATCAGAGCCCTTTTAAGAGGAGGAACATGTCTCCACGAACATGTACGGAAGAAGGACCAGGCAAGCCCACAGCAGCAAAGGCAACTCCCCCAAGGCATGGACAGGACATCGCCAGGCTTCTTTCAGACTGAAGCTGCCAAGCGGTGGCTCACCAGGCACCAGAGTCTTCCCTATTCTGCTCATATGTTTGTTTGGGCAGCCTAGGATTTCTTAAAAGGTAACCCACCACTGAAAAATCAGGAAACTTTAAAATTCAGATTCCCTGAAAACATCAAAGGAACGAGACACTCTGGGCTCACATTCATACCTGGCGTGACAGGCTGGACCTGAGCAGCAGGTGCCCAGCAATGAGCAGCCCAGTTAGGCACAGTCCGCACAACTCCCCACTGTGTCCCTGACCCAGCCTGCTAAGACTAAGCTCACCCTGACGCTCAGAAGTGTTCAGAGTTTCAGGTTTTCACTTCCTTCTCTTGTTTTATCACCACATTCAAAGAAAACTCTTGACATAAACACATCAGATGCTTTGCTTCTCTCACAATACTTGGCACAAGACTACAAAGTAAATCATCAATGTTTGTTGAATGAATGCTTGAATGGATGACTAGATGTATCACCACTGGGATCATTCTCAATACTTGTACTACTCCCCCCAAAGGCAGGCTTTTTCTCTTAAAAGATACCTAGAATGAATATGGATATATAATTTTTGAAAAACACTGAACTCAGTTACTATGTTTCTATTTCAGTTTTTTATAGTTTGAAATGGAAACAGGAGCTCTGGAGAAATGAGAGTGACCCTGTGTCTGGCAGCAAGAGGAGCCACACAGAGTAGGACACTGAAAATGACTAAAGCCAAGATCACCAGGCAGCACTGGAGATCGCTGAGGGAATCGTGGAGAAGAGCACTGGAGTCCAAAAGCCGGAGACAGGCACAGGCTGTTCTGACTCTCAACAGGGGAAGGAAGTTACGGCTTGCCAGCCCTCGCTGCACAGTGTGATGCTGCTCCCAAAGACCCCAAACCATGAGGGGACAGAGAGGAGCACTTGGACAGGAGGCATCGTCCCTATGGAGCCAGCGTGGGTCACCAAGAATAAATTCCCAGGGCCGGAGGGTTAGCTCAGTGGTTCCAGCGCCTGCCTCACAAGCACTAGGACCTGAGTTCGATCCCCGGTAACCACATAGAATGCTGGGCGTGGAGACACGCCCACCAACAATCAACACCGCATACCACAGTGCCGGATGTGGTGGCTCACGCCTGTAATTCCAGCACTCAGGAGGTAGAGACAGGAGGATTGCTGAGTTCACGGCGGCGGCTTGCCTGGGCTACATAGTGAGCTCAGGGCCAGCCCGAACTACAAAGCGAGACCCTGTCTCCAAAAAGCAAAAAAAAAAAAAAGAATAAATTCCCTTTGCTTCCTCCTCTCTGCCAGGACCCCCAGACTAGAGACTATGTGTGTTCTCTCCACAAATCCGAGCAGCCCCTCCCTCCACGTGCTCTGTGTGTTGACACTCAGAGAGATCCTGGGGACGAGTGGCTCGAAGGCCAGCTCAGTCCTTGGGGTACATCGGCGAGACTATACCAGACAGCACCGAGGAGGTGACAGTTGTTTTCCTTCTTTGGCCACACCAAAAAAATCACATTTAGAACTTAGTGCCACTCTTGGAATAAGACAGTGATAGATCTTTTGGAGACCTGTCTCTCCTGCTGGTAAAATTTCTTTAAAAACATAAATCTCCCATCCAATTTCTGGCATCTGTTGCAGAACTAAGGATCTGGCTGGTCTCACAGCCCTAAATGGCAACAGCCAGCTGGGCCCAGGAAGGCTGTCCTCTTCCTTTCACCCCAGCCTGTGCCAACAGGTCCACCACGCATATCGTTTCTTTTTCCTGTTGTCCTCAGTGAGGTAGAAGCCAGCAGCCACCGACAGCCTCCCGGCCACCTTCATCATTTATTCTACCCGCCAGGTACCCAGAAAGGTTGCATTTGTAACCCGAGGTGCAGCAGCTCCTGGGGACAATGGGCCAGTAAGTGGTCATGAGCCATCATACACAATTGAGGAAGGTTAATCATGATGGGGTGAAGAACAGAGGCTTCTAGCACCCAGCACCAGCCATGGGGAGGGAGCAGCTATCTTGTTCTGAGTCTAAGGGGAAGAAAATGTGCAACCAATAGGCGGATGAGAGATGTGTGTGATGCAACGCTAGGAATAAAGGACAACTGTGAACCTGAGCCATCCAAAGACAGACAAGGAGTTCTCTGTCACACAAACGTGGTTTACTACTGTGTCACTGGTAGGTAACCAAACAGATTCACATACCTAATGAGATAAGAGAAGGCATGAGTCAAAAAAATGTTGACGATAGAAAAGATAGTGTTTTAAAACATTCTATCTTGTCAGATCAGTAAATGCTTGAAAAGAATTTTCGAAAAGAGTAAGTCAACAAAGTACTCAACATTATTTTTAAAATCTAGAAGTTCCCTTCACAAAATGCACAGTGCTTGAAAACTGTCTGGGAAGACTCTTTGCCTCCAGCTGGCCAGATGGCACGGGGGAAGGTCCCTGGCGTCGGGCGTTATTGTCGGTCCCTGGCCAAATATTCTTCTGAAGCAAGAAATGAAGGCAACAGGATGAGAGCTCAAGGGCAAATGAGGCACACAAGCAAGAGGCGGCAGTCCCCAGTCCTGTCCTGCCATCTGCCACCAATGTCAGGGCCCACCAGGCCAGGGTGACACCAGCCTTGAGACCCTGGGCAAGTCATGGAGTGTGGTGGCTTCTGTCTTCCACCTCTGGATCTGAGCTCTTACTGAGCTTTCTGCACAGTGTGCGAGCTGACGGTGGCTAGGGGTAAGCCTCAAGACAGTGCAGCCCTGTGCACCCATCAGTAGCTATGACGATGATGGTCAGCAAACAGATTCTGTTTCCTGAAGATTGAAGCCAGGGCTTTGCGCATGGCAGGCAACATCCTTCCACTGAGCTACATCCAGCTCAACAAACAGAATGTTGAAAGCAAAAATTTCAGGGGAGTTCAGGCACAGCAGTATCCTAACCTAAACCTTGCAGCCTTAGGCTTCAAAGGAATAAAATTAAACTCATTCAACCACAGTGCAGAGAAATCTAGAGTCTAAAAAATACAAGATCATTTGGACGAATTTCCTGATGAAATTCACCACTGTGCACTTGCTGATTAGTTGTTAAAATAAATAAAATTAGTTGGTAATGTAGAAAGTAAAACATGAAAGAATCAGCCAGAGGAATTAATGCTTAACTGGGTCCTCAGGTAGAGCTGACGGGCCCAGCAATAATGCTTTTTAAGAAAAAAGCATGTTTCTTACCAAACAATACTTATAAAATCCCAACTGTACAAAACTCAATATCCCTTCTCCATTATGGTACTTTTCATCAAGACCTCAATTTTTAAAATATCAAGAACAGCCGAATTGATCTTATAAAACATAAACTTCCTAAAAATTATAAATTCAAAAACCATAACTAAGCTTTTTTATTGAGCAGTTGAGCAAATTTAAATCTCTGGCCACCAAAGGTCATGTTTCTAAATACTGAGCAAGGCTGAGACATTCAAGTCTGTTTTGGACACTGAGCTGAAAACTAAGGAAGATGAGCTCAAGGAAGAGGAGGGTTTTCTGTTCCTTTTCCTAAGCTCTATCCAGGCGCAGTCAGCATGCCGGGTTGAACGGAAAGAAAAAAGACTTGGCGAGACAGGGGCCAAAAACAAAGCCTCCGGGGCCTGCCCTGCTCTCCAAGTTTCCCCAGGGCCTGACACTTGGACTGCAGTTAGGGTACCCGGCCTACCTCCATTCCCAGGAGCCATCTTCCTGAGTGTCTGACTTCAGCTGAAGCAGGTGTGGCAATCTCAGGTCTCTTGCACACCCACAGCCCAACTCAACAGCCCCAAGCTCAGCTCTGAGCCAGGCCTCCAGGCTCACTGGGAGAGACCACAGCACACCCATGTCGCACCAAGGAGAACCAAGACCAGAGAGAACACATGGCAAGAGGCAGGTACCAGCCTCTCCAGCACACAGCCTCCGAGAAGGCAGCGCGATCGGCAATCGGCACCTGGAGCGTGAGCTTCCCTTGCCAAAGCAGAGCTCAGAGCAAGGGAGGACACGAGAAACCCCTGTGTAGCTGAGCAGAGCCTGCCCACCGCCTTCCACCGTGCAAGTGGGCACCTTTCCTATTCTCCCAGCCAGCGTGATACAGGGAGCAGCATTAGAAAGAAATGTGTCCTCAGTGGCCCCAGAGCCGAAGCAGGTAGCCAGAGTCATCTCACCTGCCAGGTAGACTCTCCTCAGACAACACCCACAGCCCCAGCTGCACACTGAGTTGCTGGCTTGGAACCAAAGCTGCTGACCCGGAACGCTGGAGCACAGAATGACTGGGCTGCACGCAGCGAGATAATACATTTTCAGCACTGCCTTCTCTCCTGATGCCTAAATGCCTGCATTAGTCTGGATCAATATGCCCCGTAACAGTTAATCCATGGCAACCCTGGCTAGGCAAGAGACACCGACAAAGAAGGCCGCCCAAAGATGCTGCCTCCCTGACACACGCGTGTGAATTCCAGCTCAGAGAAAGAGGCCCGTGCAAAACCACCAACAACCAAGAGAATCAGAAAGGGGGAGGGAGCAGCCTGTAAAAAATACACATCCATGTCGGGGGTTTTACCCAGGCAGGCAAGGGGCGGAGGCAGTCCTTCCAGAAAGGCTTAGAGGACCTGCAGCCGCAGCCAAGAGATGGAGGAGCCAGGACACTCCCAGCGTCAGACATGGGGTCCTCACACCTGCAATGCAGAGGCCGCTGCCCTTTCTCTGCCCCACACTCCCAGACCAGCGCTATCCTCAGTTGAAACCAGCCTGGACTTGTGCGGCCACCACAGTGCCTCTTACAATAAGATTATTGATGCATAACAACGTTTCATGATAGCAGGGAGGAAATAGGAAAAAGAGGGAAAGGCCAGAGCAAGAGAAAGGGAGAGGGGAGGACGAGGAAGAGTCGGCCACCTCTCACCTTTTATTTGGGCTTCATATTCGGCAATGATCTCTTTGTCTTTCTTGAACTTAGTTTGAGATGACATCTTCCGATGTGGCCGGGGAGCTGACACGCCGTCTGACTGACTCTTCCTTTGCTTGCCCGGTCCTCTTCAAGCCCTGGGAATCGCAGGGCTCTGGTCAGTTTCCCAGGTATGGGGCTTGATCTCCTATTGAGCTGCAGAGCACGGTAAAAATCCTTCTCCTGGGAGTAAAATGTCTTTCCCCGAACAGAAACGGCTCCAGAAGCTCCCTCCAGTCAGCTCTTCCGGCCCAAGAATTACCCTCGGAGCCGGTAACCTGTCCCAGATTTCAAAGATTTTTCTCCCCCCGCCAGAAAAAAATAATCAAGAGCACTAGCACACGCGTGCACACACACACACACTCATGCATGCACGCACACACTCATCCGGACACACACACACGGCTGTAATGCGCACACACCCATCCACACACACATACACACACTCGCACGCACACACGCACGCCCGCTCGCTCGCTCGCGCGCGCACACATCCGCGGGAGGCGCGGCGCCTCCGGGTGGTGCAGCCAGCGCCCAGCTCGCCTCGGAAGGCTGTGCGGAGGGGATGCTCAGGTTGCCAGAGCGCCGGCCATCTCGCATCCTCCTTCCCTTCGGCGCCTCGGCTGTTGTGTCCAGGGAGGATCAAAGCCAGGAGGACGAGATGGAAGTTTTCCTGCCGCGCCGAAGCCCGCCCGGGTGAACTCGGGGCCGGACTACTCGCCCTGCAGGGCTGGCAGCTCGCTCGGTCTCCTCGTCACCAGACCCCGCCCCCAGGATTTTATAACAACTGACACATTGTAGCCTACAGGAGAGCAGAGCTCGCTGCAAGCAAAAAGGGGAAGAGACTCACAAAAGGGAGGCGGCAGGGGAAGAATCAGGGCTGGGAAGGCCTGAGAGGGTCCTGCAGACTTCAGCACCCCGCATTCGGGTTAGGGGTTTTTCCTCTGCACACCAGAAAGTCTCCTTTTCTTCACTTTGTGCAATTTAATTCCCGATTTGATTTAAATCAGCGGCGAGGTGACAGAGTGTCACTTCCCCCAGAGCCTGGCAGAGGGCCTGCTCCGTGTAGGGAGGACGGTAATATTTCTTGAGCCATTACTGGATGGCGGGGACAATGCACACAGGATACTCGGTTTCCGAAGCTGCCCGGAGCACCTGGGGCTGAAAACAGGCAGAGCCTGGTTGCTCTTGAAGCATGGGGTGAACCTCCCACCCACGACACTGCTTCGCAGGTGAAATGAGCTCCCTTTGAGGTCTTTTTCATTCTTTGAGCAAATATTTATTGAATGCTTCCTCTGGGCCCAGCACCTTCAGAGCACAACTAGGGACTGGTGCCCCCTGGACTGTGGAGGCACAAAGCCAAGAGGGGAAGAGAGGAAGGCACAGACCCTGAAAGATGGCAGAAAATGGTGGATGCTGTGACAGAAATGACAGGAGCTCTAGGGAGGACAGAGCAGGGATGTGAAACATGGTGCCTGCCCACAGTCAGCCCACAACAAAGGGTCCCCACCCCCACAGGGTGTGAGTCGGCGGTGAGCACCTTGACCCTTGATGGGTGTAAGGGTGTAAGGGCCCTTCTGTCCCAGCTGGAGAAGTGGGGGCTGGGAGATAAGCAAGGACTGTCCCCAAGTCACAGTATTCCACCCAGGCAGGACACCAGGCCCCACTCATGGAAATACTCCAGGTCCCATGCAGTCTGTGACAACAGAGATTAAAGTCACTTTGCAGGGCACTTCGAAAGAAGACGGGATGGAGCTCACAGTAAGTCCATCACAAATGTGTGCTGCCCCCCCCCCCAGTATCCCCAAATTAGATATAGTCTTCCATTGGCCTTTCTCTGAGAAAGAATACATGCTTTGGTTTGGATCAGAAATGAAAAGGTTTCCATGCCAACCCATGGGGGCTTTGCCAGATAGAAGCGGTGGCTATAATGGTGCCCTTGGTAGGTAGGCTCAGCAAGGGAATGAGGTGGGGCAGGGTACCCGCAGGTAAGAAAGCACAGGATCTGCCTTGCACAGGGGAAGTCCGACCGGTGAATCATGAGGCTTATTATAGCTTTGTGCCGGCAGACAGGAGGTCACAGAGTTAGTCAGTAGCTGCCCCAGCCCGCATCCTCCTGCCTGACCCTTCCTGGGGCATGCTCAGGCCCTGCACCATGCACGAGCCACATGAGTCACTGAGAAAGATACACTCACAGGTTTGCATTCTGCCTGGAGCCTAGGTCCTCAAAGCAAGCGGGAACTGAGCGGTCACCTCAGCATGTCACAGGCTAGATTCCTCCTGGCCCTGCCATGTACCTTGGGCACATAAGAGCTGGAGGAGGAACATACCCTGTACGTGTGCCATTCGTGGTAGGACTGGGGAGATGTCAGCTCCCTTCATGGAGACAACAATTGACAATTTGCAAACATTTCTAAGAGATCCATGCGTGGGCACTGAGATAGGAAAATGTCACAAAAGCCAAATGAAGCTGAAGCAAAGCACAGGCTAGAGCTCTGTGCAGAGCCCCAGGAAAGCTGGATTCTGGAGTGAGATGCAAGTGACACCTGTGTGTGTCCTGCAAATAAGGCCTAGCTGGAAAATGAGCCCTGGGCATGACTTTTCAGGGGCTCACAGTCTAAGCCCTGCCCAAAAGTAAGCTCCTGTTAGGATCACCAGTCAGACATGCACAACATGACATGCCCACAGTAAATTACAAGTGATTAAATATAAGTAACTATATTGACGTTAATACTTAAAATAAAATATAATATAAATTATAATTTAAATTATAATTAATTATTTATTATTATTATAATTAATATTATTAATTATATATAATTATATATTATATATATTATATAATTATATGTTATATATTTTATTATATATATTATATATTTTATATATAATTATTAATAATTATTATAATTAATTATTTATTGTTATTTATTATAATTAATTATTTAAATTATAATATAAATTATAATTAAGTATTTGAAAATACCCAGTGGGCACCTTGGATGGGAGGTACGTGCCTATGTAACAGATGAGCCTGAAACTTATCATCCAGTGACCAACTGGAGTCCAGATGTAGTGCTGGTGAGTGGACGTGGCTGGGTCTAATACAAGTCTTCATAGTTCAATATATTATGTGTTATGATGGAAACATTGAAGTAAAGAAATCTCTTCTGAACTTTGATGCCTGCAATTTTTTCATCACTTTTGTGTGGAATGTCATTCTTGACTGTCATCATTTTTTCTTTTTTTTTTTTTTTTTTTTGAGACAGGGTCTTGCTTTGTAGTTCAGGCTGGCCCTGAGGTCACTATGTAGACCAGGCAAGCCTGGAACTCAGCAATCCTCCTGCCTCTGCCTCCCGAGTGCTGGGATGACAGGCGTGAGCCACCACACCCGGCACTGTGGTATGTGGTATTGATTGCTGGTGGGTGTGAGTCACCACGCCCAGCACTGTATGTGGTTAGTGGGGATGGAACTCAGGACCTTGCGCTTGCTTGGTAGGCGCCCGGAACCACTGAGCTAAATCTCCAGCCCCCAGACTGTCATCAGTTTTGTCACTGCTCCTGTCTCAGCAGTCTTCAGTTAACTCTTGATTCAATGGAAACCCTGCGAAGCCTCCACTGCCAGAGGTCGTGACTTGGGCAAAGGAGTCACAGGATGAAATCAAGCAGGCTGTGTGGACAGGAAGTGCTCATTTAGGGAGAGCCCTGCTGTGGACATGCAAGTCTGGGACCAGTGGTTCCACAGGAATTGGGGCTGCAAGAAATTCAAGCCGGAATTCAGGATTTGGAGAGTAATGCTCCAGAAGGCGATAGGACTGTATTTGGATAAATGTACATTTTTGTACATGAATAGAGACCATTGTACATGAAAAAATAAGACATACTCAAAAATAATCCCTATTGCACCTTTTGGAGCAAAAATGAATCGAAGACCTGGTCTTCTTTTCAGGGAAATACTGTAGTGTGACCCCTGGCCCCGGCTTCCCTTTCCTCATCTATAAAATCACAATGCCCTCTTCCAGTGCACAAGGTCCAACGTGCCCATGGATTTCAAGTACCTGCAAGGTACAAACATGCTCTTCTTTAGGACCAAGCAAGCTGGACTAAGGACCAGAGCTGGGTTCCACAAGGAGGAGGAAGGAAGGAGAGGAAAACAAGGGAAAGAGCTGTCCCCTGCAAACCTGTCCCAACATGCAGTGACCTCATAGCATCTCAAATCTGCTGTCCTAGAACAGAGCGTCCTACAGGCTCCCGGACACCATGGCCCACTGCTTTCCTTCCCACCTCCGCAGCTCGGCCACTCAGACTTTCTGCATGAGAACCGCATGCTTTTCCTGATGGTCACCCTTCACGGGGAGTAACAGAAACCAGACTCTCCCAGGTAGATATGGTGCATGTTGGCGGATGGGCTCTCCCCTGGGATTTGATTGGTGTCATCCCCAAAGGTCTGAATACCCCCTGGGTTACATAACCAGCAATTGACCACACTGTGTCCAGCCCAAGCCAAAGGCCCAGAGAACTAACCAGGGTGCAATGCTATTCCACAGGAAAGGTCACAAGAATAGTTGCTATCAACTAGCAACTTACTTTTCACTTTGTATTCTTATTTATTTCAACCTAAATTTTTCCACTTAAAAATTGGGGGTGGAGTTCAAAAATAGAACAAAAACACATCTCAAGTGACCACTGGTGAAGTTTAAATTACAATTTTAGCTTTATAATACAAAACTGACTGAACTGGTTTCTTTTCTCCATTTGAAGAAAGGGTAAGCAACATAGCTTTTGGGCTAAGGCGATTTTGTTTTTCTGGTCAAATAAGCACACCCCCACACATACCCACGATGACTCATTTCATGACATTTTTCCACACTGCCACCAACTAATGCATCCTTAGCCAACTCTGAATAATTCTGGCCTTCAGTCTCAGTTCTGCAAAGCAAAGGCAGCAATGGAACTCACCAGTGAGTGCCAGAATTTGATCCAATTAATAATTAAGAGGACGATATATCATGTGTGCCCTGCTTTACGTTTGAAGCCCTGCCTGCCATTCATCTTACTGAACCTCTCAGTAGTGCAGAGCAAGGAGGATGTTTTTAATCCCCCTTTATGGATAAGAAAAGAATGGAGCTTCAGGGATAAGGTTGACCTTACTGTGTCACAAACCCAGGAGCCAGAAAGCCGGACAAACTCAATCTTGTAATCTTTTTTATTAATTCTGCCTGATAAAAACCACTAAAAGCAAAGGGAAATGACATACTAAGAAGCAATATTTGCAGCATATATCACAGGCCAAGACCAAATTTCTCTAATATACAAAATATACTACTTTCTCTAGTGTATAATTAAAACACATGTTCAGGGCAGCACTATTCAGAGGATCTAAACAGACAACCCAAAAATCTGTCCGTGGACAAATGGATTAGAAAATGTAGTACAGTCATCCAGTAAAATAGTATTCAGCCATAAAAAAGAACAGCGTCCTGATACACACAGCAGTGTGGACAAGCCTTAGGAATGGTGCACTAAGTAAAAATAGACAGACACAAGAGGTGACATCTTACGTCAGTCAGTTTAGATAAAATGTACAAAACAGATAAACCCATAGAGATAGAAAGCAGATTGGCAACTGCCAGAAATAGGGGAGTGGGGAGTAGAGAGAAAATCCTCAGTGGAGGTCAGGGTCTCTCTGGAGAAAAAGAAACTTCCAAAATAGAAGTGGTGGTGGTACAACACTGTGACCATACTCAATTGCACTGAATTGTACACCTTTCTATGTTCAATTTGGTTATATGAATTTTGCCTCAATAAGAAATGCATAATGCCGGGCGTGGTGGCTCAAGCCTGTAATCCCAGCACTTGGGAGGCAGAGACAGGAGGATTGCTGAGTTCGAGGCTTGCCGGGGCTACATAATGAGCTCAAAGCTAGCCTGAACTACAAAAGTGAGACCCTGTCTCAAAAAAAAAAAAGAAATGCTTAATGTTGGACATGGTCATATATGCCTGTAATCCAAACACTCAGGAGGCTGAGGCAGGAGGATCACCATGAATTCAAGGCCAGCCTGGGCTAGACTTGGATAGCAAGAGCCTTTCTCAAAATTTTAAAAGAAGAAGGAGGAGGAGAAAGAGAAGGAGGAGGAGAAAAAGAAGGAAGATGAAATATGTAAATACTTTCTTCAAGTCTATGATTAAAAACACCAACCTAAACACTAATGAAATGTTAATGGACTTCATTCATAATCAATACAAGCCAGGGATGGAGGGTCCTGGACTGTGTGTATTCTGATCCCAAATGCCCCCAAGGCTTGTGTTCTGAAGGCTTAGTGCCCTGGTGGCACCACTGGGAGATGAGGAACGTTTAGGAGGAAAGAGCCATTGGGAGTAATCTTTTTGTGTTTCTCCCTTTCTCTCTCCCTATCTCTGTCTCTGTCTGTCTCTCGTCTGTCACTCTTTCTGTCTCCCTGTCTCCCTGTCTGTCTCTGTTTCCCTGTCTCTCTGTCTCTGTCTATATCTGTCTTCCTGTCTCTCTGTCTCTCTGTCTCTGTCATTCTGTCTCTCTGTCTCAGTCTCCCTGTCACTCTGTCTCTCTGTCTCTCTGTCTCTGTCTCAGTCTCTCTGCCTCTCTGTCTCTCTCTGTCTGTCCCTCCCCACCCCCCTCTTCTCAGCCTGAGGTGAGAAGTCCCCTCCAGGGCTCCCACCAGGATGCACTGCCTCACCCAAGAGCAAGGAAACCAGGCAACCACAGACGGCACCTCCTCCTCCTCAGAAGTTGACTCAGCTCCTTCGTCACCGCGACAGAAGCTGACCCACCAACACCCAGTCAAGACAGCAAAGGTTCCTCAAGTGCCAGCTGACCCAATCTGGGTGCCATGTGGCCAGCCCTGCAGAGTGGGCCTGGCCAGACAGTCTGCAGGGCCCTGAGGGTCAGCTCCCAGGGATGGGCGGGGTGCTGCCCAGGAGGAGGGTGCTGGCATGTGTCTGCTGTGAAAACGAGGTGGGGAGGAAGGTGAGATTCAAAGGAGCACAGACCCATCGAAAAAGTGAGACCAGCAGCTGGAAAGTATCTGACTGTGGGGTTTGTGAAGCTTTCCACCTCCTCATTGCCTCAGCCTCAAGGTCTGTTGAGACAAGTTCTACTGTTCCCATTTCACAGCAGGACAGCGAAGGCGCAGGCAACCCATGGCTAATCTTGGAGAGGCCAACCTTGTGCTGGCTCCTTCCTGCCCAGGCATGGACTCTGCTGAGCACCTCAGGACACTCAGGAACCTCCAGGCCTCCCAACTCTGCTTCCTGAGGAGAGGCTAACACCAGTTTTCCCGCCATCAGGACCTCTCCCCAGTGTGCAGAGAGCTGTGGGCTGCTGCAGGGGTCCACTGGCTTTCCAAGGCTCCAGAGCTTACGCTCATCTCTGCCCTGAGGGGACAGTGAGCAGGGACCATCTACACCCAAAAAAGGGCTTTCTCCAGAACTGGGCCACACAGCACCTCGATCGGGCTCCACGCTTTCAGAACTGTGAGGACACAGATGCCGCTGATTTGAGGCAGGAGGGTCCTAAGTACCCCACCCCTACCCCGGGCAACTTACTGAGATGCTGAGGGCAGGGAGTGCAGTTCAGGGTAGCATGGGCCTGACTTCAACCCTGGTACCACAGACGAATCAGTAAACAAGCCCACCGCAGAAGCTGCCAGCTGCAATTTTTTTTTATGACAGCCTGAGCCAACTAAGGCCTTCAGATGAAGAACCTGAAGAATCACTGTTTCAAAGAATGGTGACAGCAGGCATGGTGGTTCCTATCTATAATTCTAGCACTCTGGAAGGATGAGGCAGGAGGATAGCAAAATCCAGCCCTGCCTGGGCAACTTAGTGACTTAGCAAGCCCTTGTATCAAAATTAAAAATTTTAAAAGATTGGGAATGTAACTAGGTGCAAATGCCCCAGTTTCAACCCCCAGTCCTACAAAATAATAATAGTAGTAGTAGTAACAGGGAATAATTAAAATTATTTTTTAATTATATTTTTACAGTACTGGGGACCAATACAGGAAAAGAAAGTAGTTACATCATAGGATGTAGAAAGAAAATTTTTATCCATTGGTTTACTCCGTCATCTAACATATGAGAAACCTGATGGACATGGTCCCTGCTGCGTGGGGATCCTAGTTCAAGGAAGAAGCCAGCGCCTCTCTCCCAGCAGGATGAGTCAGTGCAGGCTGCACAGAACCTCCTGTAGTAAGAGTGTCACTAGGGCAGGAGGGCCAGAGACAGCTCTCAGAGGTGGAAGTTTCTAAGTGGGGCCTAGAGAGACCTCAAGCTGGAGAGAGCAAGTCCAGAGGCAGGGGCTGCACTCTCCACAGAGGGCAAAGCGTGCACTGTGGATGCAAATCCACAGCTGGGGCACAGGGCTCGAGCAGAAGCCAGGAAAAAGATGTGACCAGAGAGGAAGAGTGTCCCACACTGTGCTCCAAGTTCCATGCTCACCCAAAAGCTCCCAAAGGGCCCAAGCCCATCAGAGCTGCCTCTAAAGAAAGAAGGTAGAGCTCAAACTAGGCCAGCAAAGGCACGATAGAGAGCCAGAAGCCCTCAGGAGAGGACGCCAGCATCAATGGTGCAGCAGTGCTGACCATGCAGGACAACCCCAGGTGCCATTCCCAGAATCATGAACTGCTAAAGATTAGAACCAGATTTTTTTATAAAGAACAAAACAACATTTGAGAGACAATGGACAAGATGATGTCGCAGAGGCCTGCTGAAGACTGCACGTTGTCAGAACCACCTCGCTGTGCCCTGCGTCAGCCACACCCTGCACTGGGGCTGCTGCTACCAAAGCCCCTGCCCCCTGCGTCACCAGCTCCCTCCCCTCTGCCCTCTGCATCCCCAGGCAGCACAGAAGCCAGGCAGCAGGAGGATCTCCACGATCACCCACCAAGGCCTCCCGCCACCTGGAAAAGCGCCCACTCTCCATCCCAGCCCACTCCCGCCTCCCCCGCACTCCGCCCCTCGGACTTCCTTCCCTCTCTCCCAGCGTCACTGCTGACCTTGTCGCCTGCTGGGAGGCCTCTAGCCCACCCACCCCAAGGGCAGCTCCCTGCACCTCCACATTTTATTTCCTTCACAGCATGACTGCATCTGGAGTTTGTTTCATGTGTTTGTTTGCTTAATGATTGTCGAAGTCCCTGCCCACACACTCCCAGCAGCCCAGCATTCTGTACCAAGCTGTGCCGTCATGGCCACTAGTCATGTGTGGTCATGAAGCATTGGACATGTGGCCATCAGGACTGCAGAGCTGGATTTTTAAGTTGCTTTTATTTTAGGAGCTGATTTTTTTTTAATTTTTTGCAATACTGGGGATCAAACTTAGGTCCTTGTGCTTCCAAGGCAGGTGTGGTACCACTTGAGCAAAATCCTTAGCCAGGAGTTGAAATTTAAATAGCCACGTGTGGCTAGGGGCTCTTGTGCTGGACAGAGACAGTGTAGAGTCTTTAATATAGGGAGGCAGAGACCAAGTCTGAGTGTCTTCGCAGTGCCTAGTACAGTGCCTGGTGTGTAGTAAGTGCTCAATAAATATGTCTGTAGTGAGTGAACAAAAATAGGAATGAACAAAATCCCATCTGACTCCAACAGGGTGCTACTCCCACTCCCACTAGTGAGAAGCTCAGAGCCTTTCCACCTGTCCCTGGGGCCTGTGGTTGTCCTGGCCTTACGCACTGGCAGAAGCACCAGGTGCCAGGGTCACAGAGTCACTTTCTCCCTCCACTGCACTCATGTGGAGCCCAGCACCCCGGAAAATGTCCCAGACAGTAAAAAGACTGACTGGGCTAGTGACTTCCGCAGCTGGTTCCCACACGGTCACTTGGGCTTTATGGAATGTGGAAGCGGCTCAGCCTATCAAACCAAGTGACTGAACTGTTTTTCCCTTCCTGCTCCTCCTACTCCTCCTCTTCTTTCTCTTCTTCCTCCTCCTCCTTCTCTTCTTCTTCATCCTCCTTTGTCTAATGTCAGAGGCATAAGGAAAGAGAAGTCAGTGTCAGGTCAAGAGGCTGAATCCAATTAAAGTCTTATTTGGATGCGGTCATTTTTAGGAAATGAAATCAGCATCAGGCTGAATAATATATTTTTCACAAGTTAGGGTCCCTCCTGGGCTCAAGCAGAGTGCAGAAACATAATTCAGAACAGACATTCAGCCTGGTTTTATTCCTACGCCCGGAGGGTTTAGCCGTCTGCAGGATCCCCCAGCCCTAGACTTGTACCTCTCACCGGGATACCCCCCAAGGCCTCTGGAAAGCACCTTGCTTGTGCCCAAGACCACACAGGAAAGCACGGACACAGATGCTTTGAGGTATGAATATGAGACAGAGAGCGGAGACGGTGGTATAGGAGATGGAACACTGTGACCAAAGCACAAAAGGCCCCTAGTTCTACCCCTGGAGGACTCAGGCTACACTATGAGGGTGCTGTGCAGGGCCCAGGTCTCAGGGACACAAAGGAAACCCTGGGGCCTGCCCCAGGAGCTAAGTTTTATGGTAGGGAAAACATTGTGTGTGACCCCTGCATTTTCCATGGTGTTTTCTACCTTTAAAGCTGCCTGTCATGTGGTCTGCAGGCCCCCAGTGAAAGATCTATCCTTTGTCTGGACTTTGGAGATTGTCCTTTATCTGGGGCGGCCTGTGTGGGAATCCTGGAGCCTGGGCTCCTCCCCATATGCTGTCTGCCTGAGAGGCAGGCCCCAGAGAATCAGGTGGCCTAAAATTATAATAATAATATTAAAGCCTGGGCTGATATGGTGGTGTACACCAGTAATCCCAGTACTTGGAAAACTGAGGCAAAAGGACCTCAAGTTTGGGGCCAGCCTTTGCTACCTGGCAAGAATATGTCTCAAAAAAAGACAGTCCCAGAAGGGAAATTTATCTCAGTGGTTCCAGTGCCTGCCTGGCAAGCACAAGATCCCTGGTTCGATCCCCGGTAACCACAACCACAGTGCTGGGTGTGGTGGCTCACGCCTGTAATCCCAGCATTTGAGAGCCAGAGGCAGGAGGATTGCTGAGTTCGAGGCTTGCCTGGGTTACACAGTGAACTCAGGGCCAGCCTGAAATACAGAGCAAGACCCTGTCTCAAAAAAAAAGAGTCCCCCTTGCCATTTACGAAGCCCTAGTTGTGTGTCACAGCTGCTACCCAAAGCCATTTTCTGCATCTCTTCAATGAATCCCACAGCAGTGGCAGGTCACATTTCACAGGTCAGTGAGATTAAATCACCTGCCCCGCTGAGGAGCCGGTGTAGAAGAACTGAGAGTGGCCTCTGCCCAACAGGAAGCAGGGAATCAGATCTGCTGTGGACTGAATTGTGTCTCCCGCCCCACGGTCCACATACTGAACCCCTAACCTGGAGTGAAGGCGCTGGTGAGGTGGCCCCAGAAGGTCATTAGGGCACAGCAGTGTCTCACGGAGGGGCTGGCGCCTTCCCAAGAAGATGCCAGAAGCAAGGAACTGCTCTTCTTTTGCTGAAGTACCAGAAACGCTGGATGGCTTCTAGATACACCTTGCTGGATTGTCTCCCCACAACCAGGGGCTTCTGATTCTGGGTGAGGCTGGAAAATCTGCATTTCGTGTTCTGCTGAGACTGCTACTCTGCCAACTAGACTTTGAAAACCACTGTACAAAACATACCAAGTTTCACCTATAACAAGTGAATGTAAGGGCACCAATTTTTAATGCTGCCTAATATTATTCTGTACTATTTAATATTAATGTGTATAGTTTTATAACTAGAAAAATACTTTCACATGATAGAAAGAAGAGTCAGTGCTTAAATATGTGTGTAGCAAGTGTCAACACTCCCAAGTTTAATTTTAAAAATGAAACTAGTTGGCAGTGATAGAAACCATACATGCTGCCTGTGGTGTTGGGGATGGACCAGGAGGGTGGCAGGGAGCCACTCAGGGTGATAGGACGGGCCTTGCCTGGTCAGGTGCCTGCATCTGTCAAAATCAGGCTGCTCACATATTCAAAATTATGCGTTTCTCGCCATAAAGTTTAATTCCAAAAAATCACCGTGATGTGCAAAAAAAAAAAGTAGAATTAATGTACAAAAAAATAATACAAATATACCTACATCCACTTGCATAACTGCTATAATCCTAAGTAAAATGGCTACACACAGGACACTGACCAGGTAACAGCCCAGGAACTGAAAACAAGTAACCAGGAAGGGTGAGGGGAATCTAAAGACATTTTACTTCCATTTTTGCTACTGTATTGTTCAAGCAGATTTTGAAAATTGCACCCTGGTTTGTTCATGCTGCTGCTATTCACGCTGCCCTTCCAGGATGCTCTACTTCTTATACAGTATTGCTACTGACACATGCACAGTACTGGTATGTAGCCCTTGTGACCTGGTTGCTGCACCCCCCCCCCGAGCCACTGAAGGGGTCTTTGTTTTTCATTTTGGCCTGTGTTTTTGGAATAGAGCCCCCCCCCCAGTGCCTAAAGCATTGGCTGTTAAGCACACCCACCTACAGCTCAGCCCAGTCCTACCCCGAAGCACAGGGCTGCGCAGGGGAGACCGGAGCCAGCCTCTCAGGGGGCTCCTCCAAAGGACTCTGGCCACCCCAGACCTCCCCCAGGTCTCCCTGAACCACCTTCCAGTGCTGTTGCTAGCCGGCCTCCCCGAGGCAACACGGAGAGCAGCCCCAGAAACCCCTGCGTGCATCTTCACTGTGGAGTGCGCTCCCAGGACCCCGTTGAGGTAGCTGAGCTCCTCACCGAGTACAGGTGCTATTTCTCTCTTTTTTTTTTTTTTTCTTTGAGACAGGGTCTCGCTTTGTAGTTCAGGCTGGCCCTGAGCTCACTATGTAGCCCAGGCAAGCCTCGAACTCAGCAATCCTCCTGCCTCTGCCTCCCGAGTGCTGGGATTACAGGCGTGAGCCACCACGCCCAGCACTTATTTCTCTTTTTTTTATTGGTACATTTTAGATACTTGTAATCATCATGTGCATCGTAGGGAATTTATACCTGCGCATGATGTCTTGCTTTTTTTCCCATCCCCCTTACCTCCCCTCAGTCCTTCTTCCCCTCCTTATTTACAAAGCTTTGTTGCTATTTTTCCTATTTTTTTATTCTTGATCCTTCCTTCCCAACCCTCTCCCTTGTTCTCCTTCTCATTTGAAGATTTTATTCATTTCTATTTTCTATTTTTCTTCATTTCCCAATACCAATTACACATTTTGGCTCTTAACTACACTTTCAGTTTCTACCTCCAGAGAAACAACATATTGTAT
>PVIC010031770.1:0-21084 GCA_004025085.1 Thryonomys swinderianus | reverse complement strand
TTTTTTTTTTTTTTTTTTTGCTTTTGAGACAGGGTCTCACTTTGTAGTTCAGGCTGGCCCTGAGCTCACTATGTAGCCCAGGCAAGCCTCGAACTCAGCAATCCTTCTGTCTCTGCCTCCCGAGTGCTGGGATTACAGGCGTGAGCCACCACACCCGGTGATCCTAAACACTTTTCTTGACCTAACACATTTCTGTGCCCAAATGCCATCTAGCAAAGAGATTTGAGAACTAGAAATGAAATGAGAAAATTTCTTTCTTAATCAACCCTCAGTGCAGTTCCTGCACTCTTTTCCTTGTTTTAATATTTTCCATTGAAAACTAACACTTCCTTTACCTTTCTTCTCCCTTTTCTTTGAAACGCAGCCTTCCTATTCCTTTGAAACCCAGGTGACAAATAACACTGTGAATGCAAAGTCTTGTCATTATTCCAGTTTATACTCTCAACACCTAAATAGGCTCAAAAGTAAAAATGATAATCCAATGTGTGACTGTGTGACTGAATGGAAAGAGCCCTCTCATCTTAATATGTTTGATTTAAAGTAAAAGTCTAGACAGAAGAATTAAGCAATGACAAATTTTACACTCCTACTAGCTCAACATGAACTGGATAAATAATACTGTCATCCACAATTAACATTTATTGGTAGTCTTCTCCAAATAGTGATCTATTATCATCCATTTCTTTTTTTACCTGATGCAGAGTTTAGCTTATTGGAGGTTACCAGATAAATGCTTCTGACTTAAAGAAAAACTATGTAATCATTATCTCAGAGTTCCATCATGAGAAACACAAAAATATGCAAAAATCCAGGTGCTCAAGTGATCCTTACCTGTTGAGGAAAATCCAAATATTGTTAGTGAGATAATTTCAATTTTTCTGAAATAAATAGATCATTTTAAGTCAAAAGCTGAGTAAAGGGCCAGGGTTTTAACTCAGTAGTTGGCATCTGCCTGGCAAGTGCAAGGTCCCTAGTTTGATCCCTGATAATCATATACAACAATGTCAGGTGTGGTGACTCACACCTGTCAGCTCAGCCCTCAAGAGGCAGAGGCAGAAGGATTGTTGTGAGTACAAGGCAGGCCTAGGTTACATAGTTTGGGGACCGCCTGAACTACAAAACAAGACCATCTCAAAAAAAAAAATAGCCAAGTAGATATTTACATTTATTGTTCTCTAAAGAGCTTTATTTTTATTTTGTAAGGCATCATATTGCAATTCCTGTAAGTGTTCTAGCTAGACATAAGAAAAATGTTAAGAACAATTTTTGAAAATATATATAGATTCCAATCACTTAATATGCTTTAGAGGATTTCCTGAATCCTCAAGATTGTAAATCTACATAATGCTAGAAAATGCAGAAGAGACAGCACTTCTTAATTTTGAGCCTTTCCTTAAAATACGTCAGTGGCTTGGGGATTTTGTTTTTGTTAGCTTTTGCAGAATCAGCTGCCCATACCTAGTATTGACTGCAGTGGAAACTGAGAAGGAGTTAACTAGCATTTCTGAGTACTACTGAGCAGCACTTCCACACGTGCCATGACACCCAGCACTGGCAAGCTCACCCCCTGTGACTGGCCCCTTCAACTCTGGTTTCTTTCAAGAAGCAATTAGATCTTCAAGACTCCGTAGTCCTTTTTACGATTTCCCAATCCTCTTCCTCATCCTTCTGGAGATTGCTGTGATGAGCAAATTTTCGCTTTGTGTCTGATGTTTTTAAAAAGATGGTTCTAGGGCCTGGGGATTTAGGTCAAGCAGCACCGCGCCAACCTTGGATGCACAAAGGTCCAAGTTCGATCCCCAGTACGAGGAAAACAAACAAACAAAAAAAGATGGCTCAAGCTTCTAACAGATACGTATACATACAAAATGTTAATGGACTAAATATGAGCAGTACTTTTGACCACAGAAACAACAGTAGTTTGAAACATTGCTGCAATCTCAGGCCATGCATTCTGCTCCCTCTGGAGCTTATCCAGTGGCAAAAGGAAGAAGACTAGAAATAAAAAAGAAAAATACACCTAGAAGGGTGATCTGATTTAGTCTCTTTGAACGTTCTTTGACCTATGCAATGGCAGAATTCTTTTCTAATGTTTTGCATTTGCTTCATCGCGGGGGTGGCTGTAAGAAACTCTTCAGTACGTGACTTAAGTAAAGTAGATATAAAGAAATTGAGGCAGAATTATTATCTGCAATAAAACAGCTCAGGGTAAAGAGGGCATTGGAGCTGGCGAACACCACGGCTGCCTGAGGAGCGCTCAAGAAAGCAAATCCTGTCAGACGCTTCCCGGAACACGCTCGTGCAATGGGTTGCATTTGTTCTTGTCACGAGGTCAGTTTTCGGTTCAAGTAATTATATTTTGCGGACCTAAGATCCTCGCTGCCATTTCAATTTTAGAACGTGCCCTTGGCATCTGCGCTGGAAGGAGGACCCCTCCCGAGCGCCCGTGAGCGCCCCCGACCCCGCGGGCCGGAACCGCAGCTCGCACTGCTGCCCGCTGGCGACGAGCGCCCACCACTGCACGCCGGCTGTGGACTTCTCAAACCCCTCGCCGCAGGAAATATTAATAATTGCTCCCGCAAGAATTGCTGTGGCGCTTATTTCTAAAGCAATGTGTGTTCGTGTCTTTCCCGCATTTGAGTGCATCCAATATTCATTACATTCAAGTAGATCGGACAATAGCATGGGGAAAATTAATTAATAGAGATCACAGCTCAAGTTCAGCTATCCTAGAGTCTTAACTCAGACAGACATTTCGTTTCTCTAAAACGGACATTCTGCGGAGATAAATGAAGGCAGATGGCATCACGTCGAAGCTGCTTATCCTGCTGAAGGATCCCAGGGAGTCACGGCTGTAAGCATCCGGGACCCTCTGCCGTCTTCCACGCGGACAGGTTCGGGGAGGGAGGGAGGAGGGAGGGAGGGAGGCAGCGCGTCAGCCCGGCTGCTTCTCTGATGGGAGCACTTGCAGCACCGCTGGGATGATTTCCGGTTTCAGCTCTGTAACCCACTAGTTCTGATATGAAAGGCTGATTGTGTGACTCTAATGTATTCGTATTTCTGCCACCAGGACAGGCAGAAACTGATCCAGAGAGGTAGAACCCAACCCCATTCTGGCCACACCATCTAAAACCTGAACACCAACCACGGCATGTCACGCGTGGTAAGAATGCGGTCAGGGTGTTTCCATCAAGTAATATCTAGTCAACAGACAGTAAAAATGATGACAACGGAGCTATCTTAAGAAACAAAAGCCATTGGAGCACCTGTCCCTGTCAGGCTATTAAGGCAGAAAATGAATGCTCCGGGTTGTTCTCCTGACACTGGGTAAACATTCCAATGGGCAATGATAAATTGGAAGGTGAGAGAAAAATCTCTTATCTCTACATGGACTAAAAAGCACTTGACAACTGTTCTTCCATTCTCTGTGTACATTCAGATAAAAAGGGCTTGACTGGTTTCCCTGGAAACCTTACACACAGTGTTTTCGCCTCATTCTGAATGAACATTTGTTAGAGGTGAGCATTCCACTGACACACACGGTGGAAATGGATATGTATAAAAAAAGAAGGGGCAGTTGGCAAAAGCGAGGTCATTTCAGAAGGATTAACGGAAGGCCTGGGAAAAACAAGAAGCACATTCCGATGCTTTATTATTATTTTTAATGTCTCAGACTGGCAAAACATTAAAATTGTCAGGATGATATTAAGCAGAGTGGTCAATTCCCATCAATACTGAAGTGATGTATTCTATCACCTGGTAGACGACAATTATGTGTGAAATGAAACGTGAAAGTTAAAGCGAATAACATATGGGGTGTTAAAGTTAATTATCATTCTACTCATTAGAGTATGCATAGTGAACAAAGCAGGGTAATTAAAATTATTTATCAAATGCAAGACAGAAAATAAAATTCATGTTTACGAGGTGATAATATTTTTATCTATGTTACTAATCAAAATATTTGTCCTCCTTTTTTCCTGGAAACTTCTGCTACTTCAGCCATAAATGAGAACAACAACATCATAGATCTCATGTGACAATTAGCCTAAGCATCCTTGTCCTGGAGGCTCCTCGGACCGATTGCGAACCAGCTTGGCGTTGTTCCGCTCCCTGCAGAGAACACTCCCCTCCACACACTCCCAGTCTAGTTTAGACCCCGGACTCTGCCTGAAGAGCACAGGCTTCCTCTCCTACTTTTCTAACTGTAGTTGCTACAGCTCACATCTAAGCTATCTTTCATGGAACTACAATGTTTGACTTGCAAAATTAAGCTTTCACAGTCTGACTTTCTTGAAAAGATAACAGGGGTCTCATAAAACAAACAAGTCACTGAGGAGCCAGTGTGAACAGGTCCCAGACCAGCCTGCAAAGCCCTGTGCAGGAGACCCAGCAATAAGAGAGAAATATAATTGGGAAAATTCTGGTGCAGAATGTTTTCAGAATACTGTGTGTCTTCTGTCCCTGTGCAGGCTGGCTTTCCTCAAATTTAGTCCTACTAAAGAGGATTTATCACATAAACTTCAAAAGCCAGAGACCAAGTTCCTGATCTGTGTCAAGAAAAAAATCTAAAAGAAGGCGAATGGAGCTTTTCATTGTTGAGGAAAAGAATGAAAAGATAGCTCCTTGGAGAGCAGCCAGCCAAGAACCGTGCCCAGGCCAGAGGGACAGTGGGAAGCGGCCCAGTGGACTGTCATGGAAGCAGCCATCCCAGACAACAAACATCCTGCCAGAGAGAGGTGAAAGCAGGAGTCTACATGAGTCACAGCCTGAAGAGCAGAAGGTGAGAGGAGGCATCATGTAAACAGTAACATTGTCAGAATTAAATGAGATAATCCATGCAAACATTTTTAAATGTTTTCTAATCTCAAAGGCTCAGAAGTACTTTAGACTGAAAAGAGCTAACAGTGTTCTAAGCAGAGGAAAGCAGGAAAAGAAAGGCCCAGAGGGGAGGGCTGACTTCATCTGTTATAAAAGACAAGAACACTGCTATTCTGCATCAAATCACTGAAAAATTTCAGTGTAGGAAAATCTTACTAATTTGTCTCACAACTGTGAGACAGTGTAGGACACACAATTCTGTCTCACTTGAACTTGGGGAGGTGTCAGGGTTCAGCGGGTCTATGGGGGCGTCTCAGTCTTGGACACGCTCAGCTACACTGGTCTGTCTGCCCTCTATATGGTTTCTTAGCCCCCAGCTGCAGGCATCATTCCTGGGAGTGATCCACATGCCAGAAGAAGCACACAAGGCCTCCTGCTGCCAGGACTCAGGACCAAGCCCTGTCACCTCTGCTGTATTCTTGCAGTCAAGGCTGGGCCCAAGGCCAACCCAGTCCATGGAACAGGAAACAGACACCATCTCTTCCTGGGAGACTGTTCAAAGTCGCATTGCAGAAAGATAGGTCTAGGGCTGGCTCTTGCTGTCTGTTTCTCAGTTACTGACATAGTGACTGCAGTGAGACAGATCCACAGAGGGCAATAATTCAGTGCACAGAGAACTGACCAGGACACAGAGACTTTGCTAAGTGTGGAAGAACTTACTCTGATGGATGTTTTTGAAATACTGTAGAAGCTTCATGTGGAATATACTGCAAAGGAGTAATCACTTGGAAATAACTACAGTAATCAGGTCCTATTTGATGATGCCATGAAGGATGAGCAGCCATGCAACTTGAGAAAATGCAATTAGATCAAAAAAATTTTACATAAATAGAGCTCACAGGGCTTGCTGGTGCACTCACTGGGGGAGACTGTGGAGGGAGATCTATGTACCTCAGAAATGTGGAGCTCTTCACTGAGAAGCGGAGTAGTGGACGTGTATCAGGTTCACAGAAGCAATTCTAATTCCATTGTGTATATATTGTTTGTCATGTTTATTTTTTATTCTACTTTTGATGTGAAGTAAGCAAGCAGATAGGAGGTCATCAGGCATTTAGAGCTAGAGTAACCAGTATATTAGGACCAAGCTTTATGGAAACCAAATATTTAGAAGTTATCTAGAAGACAAGTGAGGAAATGAAACTAAGTATCCAGAGAAATCCTCAGGCAAAAAGAGCAAGTAACATGAGCAACACAGACATATTGGGCCACAGCATTCTTTCTTGTGGTGGCACCTCCTGCTTGTAAACACTACCCAACCCTACTTGTGATAAACAAAACATGTCATTTCCCAGTCAAGGCCAAGGGACAAAATTATTTCCACAACTTTTGATGGAGAAGTTGTCAACCTTATCAGGCACACCAAGCAGTCACACATACATTAGAAAGAAAAGTGAATCTAGATCTGTACATGGAGGCCACTGGTAACCCTGAAAAGAGCCAGATCCACAAAATGCTCATAAATGTGGCTGTTAGATCAGGTGTCAAGGAGAAAAAAACTTGCAGAATTGGAGATACAATACTTATACTGTCCTGTAACAATGTCTTGCTGTGATGAGGAATAGGGGATTTTTTCCCCCAGTTATCACTGGATGAGTACTCAAGGTAAAGAGAGGGCTTTTCATGGGAACATATTTGTACCCTAATGGGGACAATTCAGTAGGGAGGGACAGACTGGTGATTCTAGAGATCATGAGTGATTACAGAGAAGAACAGGAGGTCGAGAACTTAGGTGGGCAGAGAGCCTCCAATACCACATAAAAGGGTGTGAGCACAGGAAGCCCTAGCAGAGGAAGCTGGCACAGCAGGCAAATTTGCATGTACAGAAATGAAGACCCCACAGAACAGGTCTCTTTGGAACAAGAATTTTAGTGATTTAATGAGACCCTCTCTTAAAATGCACACAAAGGCTAGGCAGGCAGCTCACTATAAAAGTCTTGAGTTTAATCCCTCGTCAGACTGCCTGCCCTGAAAAGCTAATATCATATGAAAATGGCCCGACAGACTCCACCAGGATAATATTTGACCAAAATGTCTTAGTACCCTGGGGCCCAGACAAAGTGACACAAGTGTTATGGGAGCAAAAGGGCAAACTGGAATGGGTCAGGCCCAGGAGATCTGGCCTTCTCTACTCTGTGGCCACTGATACTGCTGTCTCAGAGATCCACCAGGTGTAACTGTCTAATTTCTGCATCCACCCAAAACTCTTGTAAACTGACAGGGTTAGGAGGTAGGAGGGCCTTCAAACACTCGTCAAATCATAAGGGCAGATCTCTTCTGATGCAATTAGTTAGTGACCTGAAAAATCGATGTCAGGGATATTGCTCATCCTTCCTACTACAGGAAGACAGAGCGAGACATTTCTATGAAGCAGGAATGCACAGATAGGAAGCAAGATCTCTAGGAATTGACTCTGAGAGGCACAAAACTAAAAAATACCTCCATTGACATGTCAGCCAACTCAAAGAGTCTAAGATACCATGTAGGATCCAAGAGCTCAACAAGGTCGGATGAAACACAGTGCCTAGGATTCATCTAACTCTATTCTAACTTACGGCTTAAATAGTAAGATAACTGAATATTAATATTTTATTACAATCACATGTTCCTGTTCTTTTACCTGTAAGTCACAGAAGACATAGTCCATAGAAGCAAATCTTTCTCTTCAGGTAAACATTCCAGGTGATGATTATAAAATGAACTACCCAAAACATACAGGCAACTGAAAAGCTACCACTCGAAATAAATCAGGCAAGGCCTTCCGTTCAGGGTCTGCCTGCCTCATACTTTTGGTCATATGGTCATGTCTGAGCCTGGGCCTGCCTGGTCTTCCTCTTCACCTCAAGACTGACCCAAATTCCCTCCCACCCACCTTTCTTGAACTCTAGTCACTTGCTCTCTTCATTCCTGTGAGTCTTTAGCTCTGTATATGGCGGTTTCACTGATCAATCCAAGACTCAGTTTTCTTGGGAACCCATAGAGCAAGAGTCCTCTAGTGACTAAACTCAGTCTACAATAAACTTAACTAAAACTCAGTGTTTCTCCAGGGTAGAATGAACAAGGTGAAACACATCCAAAGATCTCCTCATCCAACCAGATTCACTGAGACCTTTAAAGTACCAGGCTAACTTTAGCAGTATTTCTATTAGTAAAGAAAATTCAGAAAACCAACACTTTACTAATACCATTAATAAGTCACCTGAAGATGGCTTCATCACCACTTTTCTGTACTTTCTCCGGTGAGTTTCTTTAGATGGGTTTAAGTAACACCTTTTTTCTATGGTAAGATGCAGAGTGACAGTCACGGCAATGTTATGTTAGCCCGTGTTTATGCAAAAATAAATGGTACTTTGAAAAGGAACAGCCCCAAGAAAAGCAAAACAGCTCCATATGAACATTGTATCGAGTCCTCATTCACTTCCTCACTCCCACATCCACTCCAGGCTACCCTGCCATCTATGTGTTTTCATTCTTACAGACTCATCACCCCTCTGGCATGCTATCACCTAAACATGGCATTTTTTTTCTTTATTGGTACATTTTATATACATCTCACAATCACACACAACATTGGGGAATTCTTTTCTCACTCTCTGCCATGTATCTACCACACTTCCACTGAGTACAAATCATAGAGGGCAGATTCTCTGCTTCTCTTGTTCACTGACAAATCTCAGGCAATAAGAACTGTGCCTGTAATGCCATGGCTGCTCAATAAACTGCGAAATTTTTAAGAATTGATTTCACCAAATACATAAACAGTTTGGGGGAGAATAAAGAAACTAACCACTGTGATCAGTCTCTTATTAACATTTTTCCCTTTAAGAGATGGTGAAAGGCTGTGATACTTTTCTTCCACTGGCCCTTCTTTGTCTTAGCCTACTTAGCTTAACATTTGCTTTCATTCTTCTCTGATTTGCTGTATTTAACTCAACTGCCTCCTCAGATTCAATTTATAATTTGTTCCTATATGAGTGACAACTAATCATGTTGGATTTTTGAAATTGTGGTTTTTGACCTTACAGGTCGATTCCTAACTTACCCTGGATAGCTCTGTTCCATGTGACAGTTCAATTCTCAATCCATGGCACTGGTTTTTGAGGTCTTGTTCAAGTGGATCATGATTAAAAGGAATTGGACAGCCTTCAAAACACTCAAATGGTAACAAGTGGTTTATATCACTCTGCCTAGTTGAAGCAAGGCCAAACCACAAAGCTGTTTGGACCCATTTCAGAATTGTTTCCTCTAACAGTGGATGTCATTGAGCTGACTCTAAGCACATCCTCACTGTGACCACATCATTACATGACTGCAATATCATGAACAAGCTTATTTTGTATCACTATTACTATATTTACACAAACAAGCCAAACAGCCACCATATGTAGACTTCTGTGTGCATTGCTCCCTAAATATCTAACTAAGAACCTCTCCCAATCCAAATCAGGCAGCAGCTACCACTGATCTTCTTGGATAATTAGCTGACACCACCACTTGTGAGATCAAAAAAAAAAAAAAAAGAATTTCCCCTTGAAAAATTAAGCTTTCAAAATATGACAATCTTAGCTACCAGGTTACTCCATATCTCTCACACCTACTGAATGAAATTTCATATTGTTTATTTTTCAAAGGAATATATATATATATATATATATACATATAGTTGCCATATATATATATATATATATATATATATATATATATATATATTCCTTCCAAGTACAAGAAACTCCCAGAGAAAAGTATACACAGAATAAGGAGAGCTGGCTCCTCAGTACTGTATGACTCATCACATCTTAACGGAAGAGGAGGCATCACATGGTGCCTATCTTTTCTAAATACATCAGTCAATCATTGCAGCACTAAGGAGATCCAGGAAATTGAAAAGATATTTAATATAACTTTGTCCTCAAGGCAAAACCTGTTGGGAAAAATAAACTATATTTCATGAGAAGTTACCTTTTATTAAGAGTAAAAATTAATATGCTATGACTCCAAGAAAAGAGAAAGATGACCTTAGTCTGAAGAGGATAAGACAAGGTGAGAAGAATGGATAGGAGGGGCATGTGCCTGGTGGGATGTCAGATGAACGGTAGTAAGGGAAGAGCACCCACAGAGTACACAGAGAACAGCAGAAAGAACGTCATAACTATCTATGGCACATAGCACACAACTGGTCAGAGGGTTCACCAATTCATTCATTCCATTATTAATACATTAGTTCTATAGGAGTTCTCTTGAGATTGTGTAATGCACTGTACTAGATACTCGGTTGAGTGTTCAAAGAGTACAAAGAACAAGACATGTACAGGAAGTATGAGCAACACATAAAGAAAATCTCCCTCAAAATCCATATTTGCAGTATTGAGCCATATGAAGGGTGATTGGATCATGGGGTCTGTATACTCATCAGTGGATTGGTCAATGGATGAGTCTGTACCTGAATATACTGTTAGATGGAATCTGCTTGGAGATAGGTCATTGCCAGGCTGAGTTAGAAAGGTATGTTCTTGCCCCAGTCTTCCCTTACCTCTCTGCTTCCTGATTGCCGTTGGGTGAGCCGCCCTACTCCACTAGGCCTTTCAACCATGCTTTATGCTTTACAGCCAGCCAACCATGGACAGCACCCACTGAAAACTGTGAGTCAAATAAACCCTTTCTCCTTTAAGGTTTAAGTTTTAGATATTATGACCCAATGACAAGAAAGTGATTAACATATCAACTCTCCTAGAGTTTGCATTTAATGAAGCAGAATTAAGGAGCAAGACAGTGCTGGAGCAAAAGTAACACATTCCTTGAGATTGGATAGTAGGAAAGGCATCACCAGCAGAGCTGATTGGGACTTCTTTGGAGAGCAGACTGATAAATGCTTACTACAGGCCAGTGTGGCTACAGGTGGACACACAAGAATGTCAGTCCCTGAGTGAAGTGCAGTGCTGACAATCCCCCCACACACAGGAGTGTGGCCTGAACAGCTAGACGGGGGCTTGCCATGTGTACTGTAGGAGTAATTGGAGATCATAGTATATTAAGCCAAAAAGTGACATAACAAATACATATTTTAAAAAGATCATTCATGACAATGTATAAGAAATAGATTGGAATGGAACATGAATGGATGTCAAAGAAGCCACTGTGTGGACACTTCCAGACACTTCAAGGGAGAGAGGGTGGCTTCTTGGGAAGATTTCCAGAAAGACTATGGTTCTGGCATAGAGCTGATGTGCGACAACATTCCACAGTAAGACAAACTCTTTTCTTCCCTGTATGAAATACCTGACTGTATTTTTAGATGCAGAGAAACAAATGATGGAGAAAGTAAGATAAAAGAGAGACAGAAAGCAAGCTAAAAGTTGAGATCTGGAGATGATAGGCTAGCTGGGAGGCTCCGACTTGACATGAGCACCCTATAGACTTTGACGACACTGGATGTGGAGCTGTCTGAGGAGAAGAGTTCTAGTGGATCCAGGAAGACTTAGTTGGCCATGTGTAGATGTCCATCCACTGCCAACACTTGCCTGGCCTAGTGAACAGATGAGCTGGCTTCAAATTTTCCAGAAGGCACCCAGTGTACCTGAGGTCAACAGATTGAAGCGTCCATCACAGAAGAGGGACTGAATAGGAAGGGGTGGTTCAGGAATCTCAGTAGGCTAAATGTCAGAGAGAAGAACAAAAAGCCTAATGAAAACTCTTTTTCTTTATGACTGGGTTGAGAAATGGGGACAGGAGAAACTTCATATGGAGGATTCTCTGACAGGTGAAGTGAACACAGCCTGCACAGATCTGAGTCGAGTAAAGAGCCCAGAAGTAGCAGATGATAGAATCCAGAAGGAACGGAAGCACTAACTTCAAATCCAGTTGCTTTCTATAGGAAAAAGTCAGGAAAGAGCTTATAGGTGCTTATGGGGGACCGTGGTGTTCAGCAAGGGGAATGAACTCACATATGTGAATAGAAAACAATACTAGCTTGGGTTTATGCAAAAAAAAAAAAAACAGGAGGAATTTTAGATGCTAGAGTTTACAAAATCTAATAGTCTTAAAATCCCTTTGGAAACTGGCATGATCTTTTAAATAGAACTCAGGCTTGGAAGTAGGTGGCCACTCAGAGAAAATATAAACCAAACACATTAGAGAAGCCCAAAATTACATCCACAGTGCTGCGCCATTTCTTTTCACCAGCATTTGAAGTCTTTGGAGTTCTCTCCTCTCTCCAGCCTTTCAAGCCCTACTTCTTTTATTTGTATCTCAATCTCACTGTTTTCTAACAAACAGAAATAGCACACTTTTCTTGAGAGAAGCCAGATCCCAATGCCTCATCCCTGCACCACTGCTTCAGAGAAACCTGGGACGTGGCTGCAATCCAAAACCACAGAGACCGAGGCTGGGGGGAGATTCAGGAACGCTTTCGTGAATGATCGCTCTCAGTACAGGTGAAATACATCGGCTCCATGAGTGTTTTTGAGAGCAGATTTTTCTGGGATAGTTGGGGCTTGACATTAGACAAATAGCAGTTTAGGTCTACAACTTGCCAGTTGGAACATCCTCTCTCACCTTCCTATAAGGCCAGTCGGGCTCAGAGGACCATTTCAAACTAGCTTTGACTTTGTTTAAATCCTCTGAGGTTTCCTTGGAGCTTAGTCATTTTTAAAATATTACTTTTTCATCTTCATTCAATCTAAAACTGTGGTTTGTCTGCAGTGTTACAAGAGAGGTGCAAATCAGAATGCTACATGGGCAGTGGGTGGTTTTGGAGGTACATAGCTCTATTAAATAGAGTCAATTTAATACTGGATAAAGGAAAGGACTAAATTAGAAGCAGTTGGCAGAAATAGTCTCCCATCTGGCAGTGTAATTACATACTACCTTGACCTGAACAGTCCTTGCTGTTCCAAGCACTAAGATTCCTTTGAAGGGGGGAGGGTAAGACCAAATATATTACTTCCAAATCTTTTTGGGAGACTGTATGAATTTTTTTCTAATACGATTCCCTTTTATAATTAAATGAAACTCCCAGTCATCCAACGAATGTGACTATTTTATGTCAGGGATATACAGATGAGATGTGTGTGCCCATTTTCGCCAGTGACATCAGACACTATTTCAACCAAGACACTGATTCATACCTGCTCCGGTGTCCTCACTCCTGAGGGCTGTTTTCAAAGGGTCAGCCTTAGTTGCTGCTGACGTGCGGCGTTTTCAAAGGCTCACAGTGGTCTTTATTTCAACCCTTGACTTCACCTTCTATGCCAAGAGGAAATTGTATAGGGCTCTAATCTTCCCAGGAGAGCAGTGCCAGGAAACAGTGCCACCGCGAACCGAGAGAGCCATCTACTGGTCAGATTTGTCATCTGTCGTTCTCCTTTCATTTCTTTTTTTCTTTTCCAAAGCTTAGCATGTCCTCTAAATCCTTAAAGATTTAGCTTTTATCTTTCTACTTTAAAACTACAACAAGCTGGATTGACAGCCAAAAAAAAAATCACGATTTTATTCTCTGCCACTCAAAACCTGTAAGATCTTGCACCTGAGGGCTAATCATGGCACAGGGCACCAGCTTCGTGTTTTCTGTCAAATACAAGATGGCCATTATTACCCAGCTTTCTCGGGCCCCACCCTATAGCCCCACTCACGCAGCCTGATAGCCAGGACCTCCCATCCGTTCTCTCAGCCTCCAAGTCTCTTCAGCCATGGCCAGATCCCAAACGGGCTTTCATTTACCTCAATGGACGACCACATTCCCGGCATCTGAATAAATGGATTGCTTTTAAACAGAAAATGACACTGATTGTCACTAAATATAACAAGCGCCTTATGTACATTTCATTGGAACCACAAGCTCAAATTAGCCTGTCAGAATCTCACTATTCCTGATGCCAGCGTGTCAACTGACACAATTAGCTCAAGAGAATAAAGAAAAGGCTTGTCAGAACATCTCTCTCCTGAACACCATCCCTTTGCCTGGTGCCTGATTTAATTCAAATTCTTTTCATGGTTGGAGGTGTGTGTGTGCGTGTGTGCGTGCGTGTGTGTGTGTGTGTGTGTGTGTGTGTCTTACCCTTCAAACTTTAACACAATCACACAAGGAAAATTAGGGTAAAGCCAGTATTTTATAAGGTGCCACGTGTTTTCCCCCTTTTACCTCCCTTCTGCAAAAGAGAATTTATCAAAGGCTAAAACAGAACCCTCTGTGATAAAAAAAAGAAAAAAGAAAAAAGAAAAAGAAAGAAAGAAAGAAAAAAAAGATGTAACGCTCATACTGCTACTGGAAAGATCAAAGCTTTAAAAAGACTGGTCTGGCAAGATTAATTACTCACCAGCTCTGCGGCTTTGGGACAACCTACATCAGGCTCTTCTGAGATGGTAAGAAATCTGAAATTTGCAGTAATATTAACTCCCAATAAGGGATTCTTGGTGCACATACTGCCTCCGACAAAAGTTAGCCAATATTTGATGCTTTAGAGGAAAATTTAAACACATATGACTGCAAAATGAATTCCAGGAACAGAATTGACCCCAGAGATGAGAAGTGGTTTTTTCTTTGGGGGAGGGGTCCTTCTACCCCTGCTGCAAGAATTGCATTACTCAGTAATATTACCATCACTCCGATAAGATACCTTAGCAAATGAACTTAGGAAGGATAGTTTACATTTGTTTGTGGTTTCAGTGCTTTTCACACTTGCTGGACCAGATTGTCCTGGGGGTTGTGGTGAAGTAGAACATCATGGTAGGAAATAAAGAGCAGGAGGTCAAGGTGCCCACTGTGGGATGCCAGGAAGGAAAAAAGAAAGTGAAAAATAAAGGGGCATCATATGGGCTGATGGCTGGACCTGCTTGCTTGGGAACTGGAAGTTCTTCCTACCTGCGCTACTTCCTGACCCCACAGGCCCATGTGAGACCACCCCTGCCCCCAGCCTCCCATCCCAGTCCCAGGGCTGGCCATAGCCAAGCAGAGAGGGATGAATCAGCAGGGAATTCAGGACTCTAAAGATGAAGGCAGCGCTAGACCCTGGAGAAAGGGAAGGAGGCCCCGCAGAAGGAACAGAGGGATAGAAATATCCCTTCTGTACACTTCTCAGAGGACAAATGTATGTTGAGCCCAAGCAGTCCTAATTTAATAAATATTGTTTTAAAACCATTAATGGAAGAGTTCAGCACTCTAGTAAGAAACCTAACTTTAAAATGTGTTTTCTTTTTCTTGGTACCAGAGATCGAACTCAAGACCTTGTGGTTATAAATCAGCTGCCAGAACCACTGAGCTAAATCCCCAGCCAAACCTTTCTGTTTGTAATATATCTCAATTACATCAACAATCTAATGAGAAATAAATATTCCCACTTCTGCAACATGGCTTCTGGGAGCCCATCTGTCACTTAGCTGTCATTTTTCTTGTCTAAATACATGACTTCCAAATGCCAGTGTGTTTGAGAACTTAGGATGTTTATGGCCAAGTATGTTCATTATCATAATGCAAAACTTTCTAGCAAACTAGGAAAGTGAATTGTTCTTACCAAAACGAAATGGTCTTTACAGAAAAACATTAGAGCATTGAAAAAATGGGGACTGAATAAAAAGAGGATCAGAAAAAGATGAAAGGCAAATAGGTGTAGGGAACTTAAAAAAGGTTAATGAGGTGGAAATTAGTGTGGAGAGGAGAAATATAACTGTCTGTATATATTTAAAACTCAGATGCTTCAGAGTGAATCACCATGACGCAGTTAGGACCCATTGGTGAGGTACTCTCCTTCCTCCTCCCACTCAGTGGCATGTGTCACACAGGTCCACGGAAGGCCACTTCTCACCATGAGATGTGAGAAGTTTCCCAGAGGTAAAGAAAGAAAATGAGGGCCAGAGATTTAGCTCAGTGGTTCTGGTGCCTGCCTCACAAGCGCAAGATCCTGAGTTGGATCCCCAGTAACCACATACAATGCTGGGCGTGGTGACTCACACCCACCAGCAATCAATACCACATACCACAGTGCCGGGCGTGGTGGTTCACGCCTGTAATCCCAGCACTAAGGAGGAGGAGAGGCAGGAGGATTGCTGAGTTTGAGGCTTGCCTGGGCTACACAGTGAGCTCAGGGCCAGCCTGAACTGCAAAGTGAGACCCTGTCTCAAAAAAAAAAAAAAAAAAAAAAGAGTCACAACAAAAACACAGCACAACTAAATCCTAATGACATGCAAATGAAATGTGAAAATATTAGAAGAGCCTTAGGTGTCATTAGTATGCATTATCTTAACATCAAATTGCTTTGTAGATAACTATGCTTGGCCTACTTGAGGGAATAAAATATTTTTTTGCGAACAAGGTAAATAACTAAGAGATATAATTTATATTTTGCAAACAGTGATAAAAATTCCTTTAAATGTTAATATTCTATCAGCATCATTAAGGACATAAATCTGTTATAGTCCTCTCCACTTATCTTTTAATAGTAGGGATAAATTCATCCTTGATTTCTTAATTTTATCAAATTCTTCTTTTGGATCCAAATCAGAAATAGAGAGACTCCAAGTATTGATTTCTTGATCCTGTAAACTACAGATCAAATTTGTATGTATATCGGGCTTAGATTTTTGCCAGCATCCTTTTCTTTAATAACAGCAAATCTTATCCCCAGTACTGCAAAAAAAAAAAAAAAAATGACAGCAAATCTGGAAAATATAAAGAAAAAAAGACTGACCTATAAGCCATCACTTAGAGCTTCATCTTACTTTTCCAACTAATTATTGCAGGTTTTTATAGAGCATGATTTTTAATTGCTTCCCAATACTATATTGTATTTAGAAAACAGGCTTATATTTGCACCTCTTTTTAAAATTCATAATGTTCGAATGTCATCCTTGTTACAAACGTGTAACCATCCTTTTGTAAGAGAAATTCCTAGAAGTAAACTTCCAGAATCCAAGCTGTTCTCATTTGAATATGTATTGCAAATTGTTTTCCAGAAAGAGTGTGCTAATTTATGTGGTTCCCAGCAACACTTGAGCGTGCTTTTTTAAACACCTTACTAGTGCGCCTTATATTATATGTTACACATACTTATACTTGGTACAGTTTCCAATTAAATATATCCACATCTACACCAGGAGAAACAAAAGAAGAATGCCCATGTTATCCACCCTCCCACCCTTGCACTACAGGAGACATTTCCAACCAAGCACAAACAAAATCCTTGCTACTGAAACTACTTTCACTTTCAAAGCCCTTCTGCCCTTGCTTCTCCAGAGAGCCGGTCCAAATCAGTAGGAGCCAGTCAGAGCTGTGAGGAAGCCATTGGCAGCTCTGGGATTTGGTTCCTCTCTAGATCTGCTTCTCACCTGCATTATTACCACCCGCATCTGAGAGGAGGCTGTGAAGCATACACAGCCTGAACTGAGAGCTGTTCCCTTTGCCTCTGAACTCCTCTCTTGGAATCTTATTTCTTCCCATGGAAACCTGGGACCTTATGAGACTTCAGGCTTTTCATCACGCTACTCATGTGGACCTGACCTGCTTGGCAATACTTCAGGCTTCAGGTATGTTCAACTACCATTTCCCCTGATGAGGTTACTAGCATGACAGGTACTTGGTTTTCTGAATTACAACTGATGCTGACAGTTCGAAGTTTTTATCATCAAGGGCTAGTAACCTAACATAGTTATGTGTCAGCAGAGGAGTTTAGGAACGCATAGAAATATCAATAAATCACCAATCTGTTCGTTTGTTGCCTTTAATGTATGAGCACCACCTTAACCCAGATCAGGAGAGATAAAGGCAGTTGAGGTACATCTCCCTGTTGCAATAAGCAGAGAGAAAAACATGCATGGAAAGCACTGTGCTGGGAAGATCATCCAATAACTATTCAATTCTTTCCTGTAGGAAGGAAAATGGAAACTGTACAAGTCAGAGGGTTTCAAGACTAAACCAAGGACCTCTTTGGATGGGATGTTCTGTTGTGCCTCTTTTGATTTCCCATCAACTGCACACGCATTTAGGCTTCTCTCAATGACCCAAATCAGCTCATGACAAATTTCTTCTGTCTGGGGTATCACCAGCAATCCTGGATCTCCTGTCTTTGGCACGAGGCTCTCTACTACCTCAGAGCACAATGCAGAGATGTCTCTGGATTGTTCACCTCATTTCTTAAGATTTCATCTTTTTAACTCCAGAATTTGGATGCACTGGCCTCAGCCCCTTCCTCTGTGGCTCCAGGATCTCTAGAACTGAATCAGCCAGCCTGGTTTGGTGGCGAGAGGAGGTTGTGATCTTTCTACACAAGACCCAGCTGGGAGGAAGGTGATTCCAATGCCAGCTGCTTGTCATGAGGTTGCGTCTGTCAGAACCCACACACGAGGATGGACCTGCCTTCACATGCCAGCTCCTAATGAGGAAGTTCTCATCCTTACAGACAGGAGACTCTTGCTCCGAGTCCCACAGCTGAGCCGCATCTCCCGGATCCTGGCTCCTCGCTGTCCCTCTGATTGCATTCCAAGAATTTCTCAGGGTGAAGCCCCCCGCCATGGGGAGCAGGAACAGCACCACCACCTCACGGAGGCAACCCAGTCAGCTCCATTCTGTCTAGTGACTTTTCCTCAGGAGTGGAACATCTTTCCTTTGCATACTCAAAAAACCAAATGTGTGGCTGCACAGCTTCCCACAAACAATTGAAGCTACTTACCTTTCCCTTCCTGTCTAAGAAAAATCTGTCCATCCTCATAAGTTATTTCATCTGAGGCTGTGCATCAAAGGTCTTGCATCCTCTCAGTGACAACAGGAAAAACAAGTCATCCCTTGCAAGACCACCCCACTGCATTGGCATCACTAACGCTTTGTCCTTAAGATACAATTCTTTTTTGTTTTTTAATTTTTGAAATGATTTACTTCTTATCTGTTGCTTTTTTAAAAAATTCTAAAATATGGCACTGTTTCAAGGTTGATAATACAAGTCTCATTGAGCAAGTCCTTCTACAAATCTCTGTGGTTCTGCTCCGAGAGATCTGTTTTCTGTGTTTTTCTTCTTAACCTTTTGACTCACAGTGACATAAAAAATAACATCTTAATTGAGTTGTGATTTGTCTTGTGTTCATTTCCTAAAGCTGGGCACTGTTCAATAAACACTTTTCTTGCCGCGGGAGCTGAAGTTAAAAATGGTGGCTCATGGCCTTATGTTTTTCTTGTTCTTTGCTGTGTGTAGTCATTTTCTCCTTAAACATCTCTTTCCCTCTCACAAAGCGTCTGGAGATGAATGACCTGATTTGTGCTGACGGGAGCAGTGGCCGGCAGGGAGACAGTCTGCAGAGCTGGCTGGCCAACCCTCCCCTGACCAGAGCCCCCAGGAGGAATGAGCTCCCACTGCCCTGCGGCTGCAGGCACTTCCCCGGCCCTACTTCCCTTCCGCGGGGGCAGCAGCTGTGAAGGGGAGACATCCGGAAAAAGGAAGCTGATGATCACAACGCTCCAAGATGGAGTTCGGTTAGAGTGCGTCCTCCTGACCAGCTGCCAGAGACCTGCACACGCAGATGCTCAGTGTGTCCTGGGTGAAAGGATGATTACATGCATCTCAAAACCGCTCACTTTCTAAATAGTGTCTTGAAGAGCTGCCTGTTTGTGCTGCTGTCGGCCTGACTTCAATCACTGCTTTCTGAAAAGTCTGATGGCCGTGCGGCAGGACTGCAAAGGGCTCTGTGCATGGGTCTTCCAAGGCCGAGCCTGACTGGAAGTCTCTACTGACCGGGCAAGTTTCTGGTCAGCGTGAGCGACCTGGAGAAGTTTGCCATCTGAAACTCCAACGGATCATTGCTAGAATACAATATACTAAACACACATACTTCTAAATCCATGGTGGAGCTTTTTTAAGTGTTATACTTGGGCTGCCCTGACACCTTGTGGCTACTCTAGGGAAAAATTCTCCTGTTTCGAATGAACGCACAAATCTGGAAATGTATTGATTGGGATAACACTGCCCATATTCCAAAAGGAACAGAAGCAGATATAAAACGGTTACAGCAAAGGCTTTTAACTTAGTCCAATGTCAAGCCACCCTCATGGGGCTTATTGAACATTTATTCATACTCAGAAAACACAAGATGTATTTGTTAATCAGATTAACTGATCCCCATATTTTGACTCCAGAGTTCAACCAGTGTCAAGTGTAAACAAAACTGTTAGCACCACTATAAAACTTTTCATCATCCCCCAAACGTCCCCCATCTCTTCTGACCCTTGCACCAGCACTCACTGTTGAGGTATTGTCTTATAATTGCCTTTTCTAGAACTTCCTGAATCACACAATATATTTCATTCACCTTCAAACTTCTTGCACTCACCATGATTTTGCAATTTATCCATATGATTATGAATATTAATAATTGAATTCTTCATATAATTTTATGCCCCCACTAGCAGTGTGCAGCCCTCCTTTGGCACCTCTGCCAACACTTGGTGAGGCCCATCAGCAGCCAGCAGCTGAAGGCATAGGCGTCTCATTCCATATGAAGTCTCATTGCCATTTCTACCTGGATGTCTCTGGTTATGGATGATGAGCATTTTGTCATATGTGTGTTGCTCAAATAATAGTTATGTACCTGAGCAATATCATTTCCTGCAAAGCATGTGTTCATATCTTTTAATGTGGTAAGTACTATTACTGTTTTGTTGTTGTTGGAGTTGAAGATGTTTCTATGAGGTGTGATTAAAAGATATAGTGGATGTTTATATTTTTCAACATACTATAATAAAGGGCACATTGCCATTAACACCTCCTTCCTAATTTGGAACATACTCTTCTTTCCATTCTCTGAATTCAGTTCTGGAATTCTTCTCTTCTGAGTATCATTAATTGGACTTTTAGGGCCCTTAATGTCCTGAGTTAATTCAAAATATTTATGGCAGTTTCTATTGAATAAAAGCATGACAGTGTGCCATACACTTTACTTGCTAGATCAGGCACTGTGCACTTCTGATCCTTCACCAAGGCCAACATGGCCATCAAAGGGAAAATTCTGAATAGATTCAATATATCAAGACAGCTATGGCAGCACAGGTAAAGATTCACAAGACAGAGAACTTTCTGAGCTTCTTCAGAAAGTGGCAAGAACGTGGGGTGGGGGTATGTGTGTGTGCATCAGGGTAAAGGACACAATCTTAAGGCATGAAGGGAGCTCGCTGGGGTATTTGAATGTTGCCAGTTCTCTGTCACAGAGGGCAAGAAGGTTTTGCAAAGGCAAGCC
>PVIC010031769.1:0-21107 GCA_004025085.1 Thryonomys swinderianus | reverse complement strand
ATAATGATATTTTCCAATTGATATAATGATATTGATTCCAATGAATCAAAATGATATAGACAGGACTGCTATGGCTACATTGCACCAATGTGAAAGAACCTATTTTTTATCTATGCCAACAGAGAGCTGACCTACAAGGGATAAACCAAATAATAGCAGTATCCTTGAGCTTTGATCCATTAACATATAGACTTTTACCTAATGAGCTAATAAACCTACTCATGGTATGTTTACCAGTTGCCTTGGATATTTCTGACCCTTGCTACTTAGATGGTCCAGAATGATAGAGGAAAATTCCTCCTATAATTCTAAGCCCTAAATCCTATTGTCACCTCCATCCCTGATCCCAGTACTTTCTTGAGTGCTAGGAGTGACCCTGAGGTCCAGGCTAGCTTCATGAAGTGATTTGCAACAGAGGAGTTTCTTTATGTGGTGACTAGTCAGAACAGTAAAGTAGCAAGCATTCAACTCAGCAAATTAGGTACCACTTCAGTTGAGTACTATTTAGAAATTCTTTCCATTATAGGACCTAATTTATGATGTGCAAACTTGGTGGACACTAGAGGCAGATTACCTGGTGCCCAAAAAACCTGAGAGGCATCTATTATAGAAATGAAGGAAAACTGGGAGCCGTACTGCAGATGGACTACAATAAGCAGATGTAATTCCAGTTAATCTCCCAGTCTCTTTTCTTTTATCAGTGCCAGGCAAATAAGACTCTGTCCAAAGTAATAGAGATTACATCAAGGCAAATGTTGTGGAATCTTATGCTCCTTACTTTCACGTAGCACCACTACCTATAGGTGAGAATCAGGAAAACCAGATTAAGTTGACGATGGTTTTGAAAATATTGATTAGAGGCAAAACATAAAGCCTGTTTCAAAAAAATGAAAGCATCTTTAAAAAACTTATAGTCAACTCATAACTTTCTGTGTTCACACAAAACCATATGAAAGCCAACACATTAGGCCTTGGAGTGCACAATATTTGGACCACCATTTTTGTCACTTCTTATAACAGTGATACTCAGGGAAATTCTCCAGCTCCAAGTTTTAATATCCTTCTCTACCAATTACCTACCTTTCAGTATTATAAGAATTTGAAAATCTTAGAAAATCTGAAGTACTGTGGACAACATACTGTTGGTATTTGCTTTGTGTTTATTATATATTTAATATACCATTCAGAGTATAATTAATGCTTATACATGATATTTCTGAGTATTTTTTAAATGTTTCTCTATATTACTTTGAATGGCTTCAACTCATCATACTTGTGTTCAGGAGTTACCTGCCCTTTTGGAATCAGACAAAGTACCTTCAAAATGTTGCCATCGGAAAGGTCAGAGATAGCAAATGAAGAATTCCAAAAGTAATTCTTTCCTACTTCCTCTGGAAGACTGTTTTGATTTGGTTCAGAATAATTTATACCTCTGGTTCAGTTACAGTAGATACCATCACTTGCAAACTTAACACTAATTTTGCTGCAACCTAATTATAGAGTGACAAGTGACAATTCTAGAAGATGGGTTTAGTTTGAAATGGCCAAATGTGTTTCTTTATGCATAAAGAAACAAAGCTGAGAGAGAGAGAGGAATAGATGAAGTTGTAATTCATGCAGATTGATTTATAGTAATAGTGAGGACTATCATTGTGTTGTAGGGTAAATGTAGAACTGTAATTATTGTAAGCTGCTGAAGACATCTTTATTTTCATAAATGATCCTGGTTATGTGATCTTTAATATGTCTCTGTAAACTTTGTGAGCCTTTTGAATTGAGGAGATACAGAAATTTGGTAAATAAAGTACAATATTCTGAAACTACTTGTGAAATTTGAACAAATCCATAAAGCAACCAAACCTTAAAGTCCAAGGTTAAATAAAACATTAAATGAAGAAAAAGGTCATAATGCAACAAAAATCCTACATTTTAATTGGCTTATTGTTAAATAGCCTCAAATTCTAATCTTGAAACACAGTCATGATTGTCAACCAACATTTGTTGAGTACTATAGTAGGTATATTGAACTTAGAATAATTGAATTGAACATTTAAGAAATAATCTGTCTTTTATGACAGAAATCAGGCTGTTCCTGGCATAATTTGACAGGAACACACTGCTTTCTCCTTTCTCTGTCAGCATGGTGTGTGGCAATGCAATTAAAATCTAGCAGGGATTTGTTTCGACTGGTGAGATTTCTCTTTTCTATCTTATGTTGGATTCATAGGCTAAGTTTTATTATTAAAGAAGTATGATGTGCAGTATAAGTAATTTTATATTATTAATGCCAATAAATATACTCTTTGAAGATTGGACCCTGACTTAAGCAGTGTATCACCTACTATTCTGCTGGTTCTTCCTTCTTGCTCTCTTGAGCTGCTTCAATTGTTCCCCTTCCTAAAGCAGCAATCAAATGGTTCCAGGCTAACAGTGACCCCCACAGCAGCAGCCTGGCTTGGTGGGCCTTCCTCTTCCTGTCTTCTCTATAGACAACTGTGGTTAATTACCCACGATTAGTTCTAACGTGTTTTTATTTCATAAACTCACTTATAATCATGAAACATTCTTCCACATCCTAGCTTCATTCATTCATCCATTAACCCATCCATCCATCCATCTATTCATCCATGCATCCTTGGCTTCTTTTTCAGTTGCTGCATGGTAATATAAACCTTAAGATTTCCTTATCTAGTCCTTTTTTCTTTTCATAGTTAGCTCAAAATCACCCCCAGGTGACACTTCCACCCAAGAAAATAGGGAATGATTAGAGAAAAAAGTAACATTTTATAAAAATATGAGCAGTTCAGCTTCTAAAGTTAACCCATGTTTACCTTTAGTATATATAAAAGTCTATCTTTATATCCTGGCCTTATAAAATTCTTTTCTTCCATGTCAGGATCCAAAAGATCAATTTTCATTAGTTATATTATCTTTCAGCTGTATTTTTTACAATAAAATCTACACAGTACACTACCAGAATTTTAAAAAATATTACTACCTACCTTTATTTCATTTTCATGTATGTAAGTGATGGACTAGAGGGAAAAAAATCACAGATTACAGTATTTTTCTCTTATGGAGGAAAACATTTACCAATTACTGAAATTTATTTATCAGGAAATGCTGGGAATATAGCTTTTAGAGAGTAGGAGGTAGTAGGGTATTCTTTATGGTTTGTGAGAAGCATTTCTTTAAAAATAAGTCAGTAGAGAAGGTGTAAATGAGTTCTAAAATGTATGATAGGTATTGTGAAATAGGAAGAAAATGTTCAAAGGAAAAAGAGAGGGTAGGGGCTAGTAAAGAAGGGCAAGACAAAATTTGATGATTGCAAAATGGAAACAAAGGTCAGGTATACAGGGGGTAGAGGGTTGTAAGGAGGGCAAGGGAATGGGAAAAAATGAGAATCATGATGTGTCATGTACTGGTAAAAACCCTCAGTGTTGGGGCCGGAGATTTAGCTCAGTGGTTCCGGCACCTGCCTCGCAAGCGCAAGGTCCTGAGTTCAATCCCCGATAACCACATACAATGCTGGGCGTGGTGACTCATGCCCACCAGCAATCAATACCACATACTACAGTGCTGGGCTTGGTGGCTCACGCCTGTAATCCCAGCACTTGGGAGGCAGAGGCAGGAGGATTGCTGAGTTCGAGGCTTGCCTGGGCTACATAGTAAGCTCAGGGCCAGCCTGAACCACAAAGTGAGACCCTGTCTCAAAACAACAACAACAACAGCACAACAACAACACAAAACCCTCAATGTTGAATGTGATCATAATGTATATATAAAATGTACCAATAAAATCAATTTAAAAAAATACTTCAGTAGAAAGCAAACATACATTTTCTTATCTGCACGATTTTTTAATTTTTTTCTTCTCTGTCTTACTACCCAGGCTATTCTCACAAAATATAATTTGAATAAATAACACAGTTATATGATATTTATATGTGTATACACACAATAATTTTCACTTTTCTCCTATTCTCTCAATTCTTTATCATTTCTATCAGACATTCAAGTATTCTTAGATTCTGGTGTTTTTTCCCCAGAATATTATAAATATATAAACAAAGAGTAATATACCATCTCACTTCTCTTATTTTTTTTAAAAAATAAAAGGTAGCAGATAATATACCCTATATATCCTTGACATTTTTCACTTAAAATATATACACTAGAAATATTTCTAAATTATCTCAATACCTTTCAAAATGCTGTGTCATTCTTGTTAAGAGTCATGTAACAGTTCATTGAATGTCTCATTCATTTAATCAGTTCCTATTATGGGAGACATATAGTATATAATCTTCTGCTATTACAAATATGCTATAGGCAATAGCTTAGTACATTTCATAATTATACACAAGTATTTCAACCAAGTGTGTCTCCAGAAGTGGGATTGCTAAATCAAATCAACTTTGTATTTGTAAGCTTGATAGGTATTGCCAAAATGCATTTTCTTTTTTTCTGGTAGTGAAGATTAAACTCAGGACTTTGTGATTGGCAGGCAGGCACAGAACGACTGAGAAATATCCCGGGCTTCCAAAATGCCCTTCTTAGGTATTCTCCCAATTTATATTTTCACTGTTTTTATAGGAAAATGTACAAAATTTTTTTTCCAACAGAGTCTTTTTATCTTAGATTTTGCTGACCTAATAAATGAAACATGGTATTCCATGGTATCCCAGCATAATATCCATTTGAATATTTATTCTGAGCAGAATTAAGCATTTTTTATGTGGTTAAAACTTACTTAATTCCCTTTTGAGGACTGTTTGTTTCTATCTCTTGCCCATTTCAGTGTTAATGTTCTTTTTCTTCAGAATTTCTTTATGTATACTGTTTTATCTCTTATTTATTACAAATATTTTTGCAACTTTTTCAACTTGTCCTAAAGCTTTTGGCTTTATGATTTTTTTTCAATGAAGCAGTATTTTATTTTTATGGAGTCATTTTTATTACCTTTATAGCTTCTAGATTTTGAGTTATAGAAAGTCATCCTTGTTCTAATAAAATAAGTAAAAACATTCTCCTGTATTTTCTCCTTGTCTTTTATTTTATTATTTATATTAAATTGTTGTTATGTTTAGAATTTTTTGTATAGTGTGAAGTAAAACTTAACTTTTTTCCAGATTACTATGTAGTATGCTGCATATCATTTATTGAATAATCTTTCATATCACTGAAATGCTACTTTTATAATCTAAATTTCTATGTATATTTGGATCTATTTCTAGAATCTCTTTTCCATTTCATTAACTAGTTTGTTATACATGTGCCAAAGTATATAGTTTCAGTTACTGGAGTATTTTTATATTTTAATTTCCATTAAAGATAGTACATGCTCCAATTTATTTGTTCACAATTTATCTGATTTTGATTATTTTTCCATATAAACTTTAGAACCATACAGACTACTTTTTAAATAACTTATTTACTGAGATATTATTGAATTATAAATCAAATGAGAGACAATTAAGATCTTTATGATACTAGGCATTCCTATTTGAGAATGTTTTAAAATTTTTTTCAAATGCTCTTTAGTATCTTCAGCAGTTTTTACATTTTCTTCAAAAGATCTTGCATATTTCTGTTTCACACCATTGTTAAATATTCACATTTCTGTTACAACTATATTTTCTTTCATTGTATTTTATAACTGGCTATTGGGTTTTGAGAAAGTAGTTGATTGATATTTATTATTTCTTACTCTGCTCTCTTAAAGAGTTCTCTTTTTCAGCCTGAATCTCACTTTTATTGGCCACATTTTGGTAAATTTAATCTAGCCAGGTTTTCTAATTTTCAGAGAGTTGAGATATTTTCAAAGACCATTCTTGTGTAGAATTGGTACATGTACATAACACATCCAATTCATTTTAAATCCCTTTTCCTTACTTTCCTTCCTCTTAATCCTCTTCCCATTTGAGAGAATTCTATTTCCCTACTTCTTATTATGTTTTATGTTGGATTATAACCTGGGTTTATTACACAAGGGAAACCATGATATTTAAGCTTGTTTTTGTTTCATGTATTTCACTTAACTTTATACTCTGAAGGTGCGTCCATTTTCCTACAAATGACTCATTTTCTTTATGGAAGAGTGCTACTCCATTGTGTGTAAATATCATATTTCCTTTATCAATTCATCTTTTGATGGAGATACAGAATATTACCATGGTTTAGCTATTAAAAATTGTGTTGCTATAAAATAGCTATGCATGATCACTATAATATAATGTCTTTAACTCCTTTGGAAATGTATGTAGAAGGGAAATAGCTGAATCAAATACAATTTCTAGCTATAGTTTTTGGAGGACTATCAACACTGATTTTCATAGTAAACAGTGTACTAGTTTACATTCTGAGCACTAACATAGAAAAGTTCCTTTTACCCAGAAATCTCACCAGCATTTGTATTATTTGATTTCATAGTGATACCATTCTTTCTGAGGTAAAATAGAATCTCAGTGTTGTTTTAATTTGCATTTCTCCAATGACTAGTGATATTGAACATTTCTTATATATTTATTCACTATTTGTGCTTCTTTCATGAAGTGTCTATTCTTTTATTTTCCTGCATTTTACTATTTGCTTTTATTGGGTCATAGTAATTTATCTACTTGAAAAATATATTTTCTTTAAAAACAACCTTTTATGTTTATTACTATTATTGTCTTTTTTTTTTTTGCTAGAAGTTCCTGAGATCTGTTTCTTCAAGACCATTAGGGTTCAACATTTGTCTTCCCATTAAATAAATTGGATTTGTTTTTGTGCAACATATGAAATATATGATATAGCTAACATACATAATTAACAACATTTTCTTTCTTATTTTAAAATTTTAAAAGAGGGCAACAAAAGCCTAAAACCAGTGGGATATCTAAACTTGTTTTTGTGAAACTGATGCATCAATGTCTGGCTTGAAGGAAGTGGCTACAATTTTCTGTGAATTCTCAAGATATTCATCAGAAATTCTTGAGCTAATTTTACTGTTTCTGGGCTTTGTCTCTGATAGTTTTTCATGAAGGTATAAATATTTGCAAAAGGCAGTGACACATATAAGGCATGATTGTGAAATAAAGAATATTTTTCTCTGGGAAGGTAGGTCTTATAAACATCTAGTAAGGGGACATGATCAAATTGTTCTCTGAGTTAAATGTCTGACTGCAATTCTATACAGTCCATTTAAAAATTCACAGGTAATTTCTCTGTCTCAGCTGAAAGAGCTACAAATATACCTACATGCATGTAATTACACTGAAAAGCTAGTATCAGTAATTTCTGTATTTTATGCACAAGACTGCACAAGTGCATAGAAGATAATAGTACAATGAGTTCTCCTTTGAGCGTGTATGGCAGGTGCAGGACATAAGGTTACTCTGCACTATGCTCTCCCCTACACAGCTTTTTGTTATGGCTTATGCACTTCACTGCTACATACCTTGCACACAAGGCATGAAAAACCATCACTAAAAATCATATAATAACCTTAACACTTTATGATCTTGTGGGCTGCATGTGAGGGATGGCCTGTGGGCTGAACACACCTGTTCTAGACCTTTTCACTATTCTCCTTGTTTCCTAGCTTCATTTAAAACAAACCCTATATTTGGGCACACCTTTAATCATATTTTGTAGGCTGAGGATGCTTCTTTCTCTTTTACATTTATGAATATGGAGTGTTCAGGTTTTGTTGTGTGTTATTGTCCTTTTGGTATTTATCTTAGGAGAAAAAGGAAAAAGCTCATCTAAATAGTCATGTTGAAATTAGAAGTAGAATGTGTGTCTCTTAATCTCTTGAAAATCTCTTCTATGTTCTGCTTCAGTTTCTTTGTATAGCTACAATTTGGTAATTTTGTTTATAAGCAGCTCCTGTGTATGCATGTGTGGTTTAACTAATTGTAAAGGAAGTTAAAGGAAAGAGTTTCGAGATAAATTCTTTTCAAATTTTTCTCTCCTTGAATAGGCACATTTATTAGGAATTGTATTAATTTTCTTAGCCTGCTACAAAAAACTATGCAGAGGGCCAGAAATTTAGTTCAGTAGTTCCAGCACCTGCCTAGCAAGCACAAGGTCCTGAGTTTGATCCCTAATAACCACATACAACAATACTGGGTGAAGTGACTCACATCCACCAGCAATCAGTATCACATACCATAATGCCAGGCATGGTGGTTCATGCTTGTAATCCCAGCACTCAGGAGGCAGAGGTAGGAGGACTGCTGAGTTTGAGGTTTGCCTGGGCTACATAGTGACCTCAGAGCCAGCCTGCACTACAAAGTGAGACTGTGTCTCAAAGAAAAAAAAATATAAATTAGGTGGTTTCAGCAACAAAACTAAATATAAGAAATTAATAGGTGGTTTCAGCAACAAAAACTTAGTTTTCACAATTCTGGAGGCTGGGAAGTCCAAGACTGAGATGCCAGCTGCCTTGGCTACTGGTAAGAGCTTGCTTCCTAGCTTCCAGATCTCTTACTGAGTTCTCATATGGCTTAGAGACAACTCTGGTGTCTCTCTTTTTTACAAAGTCACCTCAAAGCCCATTTTCATGATATTATTTAACCTTCACCATTTCACCATAGGTTGTGTTTCCATATAGAGTAACATTAGTCCACAATTTAATTCACAGAAGAAATATATAGGTCTGTTATGTACACTTCTCAAGAAAGGAGCTGCTGTTTTTCTATCATTATACAATTTTCTTTATAATAATAAAATATAACCATGGATTTTTCTAGTTACTTAGAAACAATTTTAAATTTCAAGTTTCTACATAGCAATTACATTTTTTGGTTGTCATACAACTATTATTTTATAGTATTTGAACTGATTTCAAATAAGATTCATGGATTGCTATTGACTGATGTTTATAAAATTTATTTAAGATATTTCATTTCTTGCTTTATACAGTGAGGTAAATCTATAAATTATTAAGTGATTTTTTGATCTATAGATTCTCCCACCAGTTTTTTCTTATATTTATTTTACTTTAAAGAAAGGGCCACTTGTTTTCTAAAGTTTTCCAAACCCTGCTCTCCAGGGTTGCAAATTAGTATTTCATTGCAAATTAATATTTAAATCTAAAGATTTGTTTCAGTTCAGTTTCCTGCTCTAAAATGTCCTTATGTTTTCAAGTTTACTTATGGCAAGTTTACTAAAATGTACTTATGTTTTCAAGTTTATTTACCTCATAGGTGTTACAGTATGCTATCAGAAGACATGCAATTTCTAGTTTGAAGCTTTGATGATGATTTAGCAGATCTGTCAGTTCATGAAGCATTGCAAAATTCAAATTTTAATTCCACAATTTTTCTTTGCTTTAAGCCAGACTATTTATAAGAAGAAACTTCCTTCATTTAATGTTTAATTAGACTCAGATAATACTCGTTGGTTTCTCTTCAGACTGTGTAAATCTTTTGCCTGGTACACTGAGATACAGGTCACATTGCATTATCATTTTCAAAGTTAATTTCCTAATATCTTTCCAAGATAGTCATTGAGTTGTGTAGATTTAAAGTTTTATTTATTATAAATTTAAGTCATATCAGTTAATATAGTTCATATGCTTAGCCTATTGGAGGTGTTGCATACATGCTTTACCTGTCCTGATCAGACTGAGAGGTGTTCTTCAGTTTGACCTGTGAGATTCCTCAGAATGTCCCGATACTTTCTGATAGTTTACTTCCTGTCTGGTTTGGCAAATTGTTTTAGGCTCATATTGTACATGTCTTATCCCATATGTGTAATGACCATTTCTTTAAGGAACTGTAGTCCCTTTTGAGGGGAAATGGATTATAGAAACCATAATCTAGTTTTTACTGGTGTTCATCCCTACTGAGTTGATCATTATTTTGTGATCTTTTCAATGCTAAGTTAGACAATCTGTGTTACTTATTAAATATATCATGTTTTGATATTAAGGTTTTCTCTTTAAATTATTTGGTGATTTTATATTTATATTCCTTTTAAACAATATTAAAAATTCTAGTTTTCAGCAAAGCTGGCATAATTACTCATTAATCTTTTCCATTTTACTATATAACTGTTTCAAATCTATAGCATGAGCATAACAACGACATATTGCTTATGTAATTTTTTCTGTTGATAGTTTGTTTTGTTTTATTCTTAGGCTATATCCTTTTAGAAATTACTGTTTTATTGTTACTTGGAATAACTCTTTTCTGAGTCCTTATACCAGGCACCTCTGACTGCTTCATTTCTTTAATATTGTCTAATACTTATGTAAAAACATTTATACATTTTTTTCACTTAACAGTGTATCTTGGAAACTTCTTTAAACAGTAGTAATAATCTCTGTCTTTTTTATGGCTAAATAACACTTCATTATATGGACATATCATAGTTGATTTGAACGGTTTCCTTCTCTATGTATATCTGGGTTATTTCTAGTCTTTTCCTCTTCTACTCAATGTTGGAATTAAACAAACATAGTGATATATCTGATGCCTACCAAAGCAGCTGAGGAAGACAACCTGAGAACTGTGGGAAGATGTCAAGGTGGAACAGCACAAGGAATGTTAGGAGGAGCTAGGACCTCTCTCCACTCTCTGATTGGTCGGATTCACTTGGGTTAAGTAGACATTGTAAAAAGTCACCATTATTGAATTTTTTCCTTATGCCACTTCTGAAGGTTGACTACTGGATGAGGAGATTGCAATGGCAAGAGGTGGGAAGAGGGGATGCACTTTACGGCAAAAAGCTAAGAGCTGCAAGGAGGTAAGTCACCACCAGCTCTTCTACAGCAGGTAAGGAGCTCCAACGATATTCATGAGAATTCACCACAGTGCCCAGCCAGATGTCTGCTTTTCTACCTTTCAGTAGAACCTTTCATCTTTTCTTTGCTAGTGGTTTAGATATTACTGTTCTTTGTTAATTGTAGGTGGATAAATTTATTGTTATTCATTGATCATTACTATTTTTAATTCATTTATTTGTTACAACATTGGCCTTTTAGCCCCTCCTTAGGTTATATTTTGTCACACAGCTCCCTGGGATTTAACTTGATTCTTCAGATTCAGCTGGAGTCTGCTGCCATCATCCAACACTTGTTTTCGGCCTCTTCTTCTATATGCAGGTGCCCTATTCCTATCTTTTCTTTCTGCACTGCTTGAGTACTCCCTTGGATCACAGCCACAATCTCTCCTTTGCTGCTCGTGACCAGCCCTCACATGTGCTTTGTATTCCAATGAAGGGACCACTGTAGAATTAGGTAGGAAGGGATCCTGGTGATTTATACTCTGATAATTGAGCTACCATTAGCTATATTGCTGAGCATGCAAAAGAAAGGAAAGCCTCTAGTTACAGACAAAACTCAGTCTTTGGAAGCATTTGAAAATAGTCACGGGACCATCTGGATGTCAAAATGAACTCCAGCATCACTGAATCTCTATATGAATTTGTGAATTTAAAGGAGAAAATTTTCTACATTCAGAGAAAATTGTGTGGAAAGAAAAGCTGAGTGTTATATAAGATCATGGTTTAGGCCAAGAGGAAACTTTCAACCTTGATGTTATGCCTAGATTCTTTGTGTTTCTATTCATAGAGTTTGTTAGGCAGGAAAGTTGATATGCTGGTCTTTTATATGATCTTGTTGCACCTCAAAGTGTAGATCCATGTCACCAAACAGCATAGCAAGATGCAGTATAAATAGTTTGGAGAATTGCAATCACAATCACCTAGGTTTGGTATTAAATTTTGGCATTGCTATTTACTGACTATGTGTCTGAGGGCACATTATTCATGCTGTCTGAACTTGAGTTTCTTCATAATGATGTTCATCAGAGAGTTGTGGTGAAGATCAAAGGTAAAATTGAGCATATAGAAGCACTTGGAACTAAGAAGACAGTATTAACTCACATGGCCAGTTTCTCTTTGGAGCAAGCAGACAAAATTCACATTGAAAGAATTTGGATTTGTCTTTATCTTTTCTTTCCTTTTTGTTTGGTTCCATTAACCAGAGAGAAAACCATGTAAGTTAAATTGTTGAGGGAAAGTACAATGGTTAAACTTTACAAATATGCAAAATTTGAACAGAAGTTGTGTAGTATACAGTGCATCTTGTATAGTGAATCATGAGCATAGGTGAACTCTCTTGTATTTTAACAGGATTCCTAGGTTATCAGCCCTTTGTTTATTGTCTTACCTTGGACTAACCCCATTTGATGACAACACTAAGAACTGATGATTTCTTCATCCTCAGAGCAGTTGGAAATAGAGGAAGAAGAAATAAATGTCTAGAGTTTTAATGGTGGGGAACTATTAGCCATGGGTGAGCTTCCTGTGCTGGAGGAATATGTAAAAGGCCATATAATAGTCACATGAAACTTTGAGTTCCCTTCATTCTTGTTCATAAAACCTTACAGTTTAGCAGAAGCTCGGGAATATCACTGGCTTTCTCTGGTTTTCTGAAATCAGAGATTGAATATAGTTTAGAATGGAAATGTTGGACTTTATAGCATTGCTTTAGAGTCAGACAGACCTGGATTGGATCCTGGTAAATGACCAGGGCCTTGTAAATTGTGCCCATTATTGTTTTTATTCTTAGTTGAGCTTTTGTATTTTGGTTGCATTGATTCTTAATCCTTTCTTGAATGTTCTTTGTGGAAGAACCTTTAAGGTATTAGTTTTGGATTCTTACTTTTATTTTCTTCAGTTTGAATTTTGTTCATCTAGCTCACTTGTGCATACTAATTACAGCATTTGTAGTACAAAACATCTTGTATTTACAGGGTCAAAGCATTTGAAGAAGACTGACAGGTCATTTTGGGCTGTGGTCCATTTTGCCTAACAAATCTGTATTTTTCTGTCTTCTCTGTCTGTTTTGCTCTAGATGTCCTCCTTTCCTGGCCAAATTTCAAGTTGTTCTTTGAGATGATAAAGATTATAATGACAGCAACAGATACAATTTACTGAGCATTCACTATATATTAGATACTCTTTTACTATTTTTTATAAGAACATATTTAACCTTCACATCCACTCCAAGAAATAGGTGCCATCACTTCCTCCATTTTACAGAAGGTGAGAGTGTGGCTTGGGAGATTCACCACCTTATCCTGGCAGTGCTGCTCTGGCCCATGGACAGTGGGCAGTTCAGATGTGGGGCCCTAAACTGACCAGGGAGAGCTTTCCTCTGGACCCTGATCTCTAGCATCCTGCTTCAAAGTTTGTGAATAAGGCATTCTTGCCAACAGTAGCACATGGTACAGGAACATTTTCTACAAAATTTATGAAATGTTAATATAGCATATCACTCATGTGAATCACTTTAGAAGTGAATCTTATGGACAGCATTTGTGATATTTCCTTTGTATTCAGGAAAAAATAAAATTATGAGATAATTTTTTTAGAAAGCTAAATTACACTTTCCTCCTCCCTTTACAGAGACTGAGGAAGGTATTTTTAGAGCATGCTTTCCAGACAAAGGAAGATGAACAGAAGACACTTTTATCTGAAAATCAGGCAAAAGTCAACAACATTGATCTTTAAAATAAAAAAAAACAACAATAATTCCCAGGAGAGTATTTTCACATGCAAACTAATTCAAAGGGTTAAAAAATTAGACAACATCTAGTCCAGAAGCAGGTAGGTACTTTTGAAAAGGGTCAATTTAGAAACTGTCAACTAAGTAGGAGTTAGAAGTCCCCTATTATGTTTTGGTTTATTCTAAAACCAACTTGTGTACATAGCCTGTGTGGGGCAGAATACCACAATTTGGAACATTTTGCTGCCAACCAAACAATGAAATGAAGAGAACAATAAACAAAGAAAACCTTTCCAAAGGCTCTCTTCATTTACATTCTGAGATTACTGTCCCCATCTCTCTGCTGAAATAGCCTTGCATTACTGGCTGTCCAAAAGCATAATCAGGTGCTACTGGGAGCATTTGCTCCTGCAAACTGCATAGAGAATATCTGAATGCTGCCAAGACTATAGGTGCCTGTTTCAAGTTGTCACCGAATATGCTATAACATGTCATAAATAAGGGAGGTATATTTATAAATCTGACATTAAAAATGTGTTCCTAAAATATCTTGTGTGTTCCCTGGCCATGTCAGCATAGAAATAATGTTTAGCATTTGTTTATTTTACTGGACCACCCCATGAACCTGGGGGAAACATGTTAGAAAAAAAATTATAGCTACGCCAACTATTCTGGGAGATACACGAGCCCTCCATGTTTATCAGGTTGAGGGCACTGTATTTTGATGTCAATAAGCAATTTTTCCAGCCCGGTCTCCTGCCCGACCCTTTTAATCCATCAATATATTATTAGAGATAAAGTTGGTGGATGCCTGCTGCAGTTAGAAGATAAATGACATCTCTGAAGTCAGGCATTAAAGACTAGATTAAGGCCTTGTGACACCGTTTTCAGTGCTCATCTGTGCACTTCTGTTCAACCTATCACACTGAGTGACAAGAAAGAAAAATAATGAACTGGGCCAGGGGAAGAAGAAGAAAAAAAGGCAGAAAAAGAGAGAGATTTTCCCCCCTTAACATACAAACTACATCAGTTCACACTCGGGATTAGACTGCATTTAAAGAAAGGAAAAAAGAAAAGAAAATGGGAACTGGGAAGGACAGGGAAGGGGCTGTTCTATAATGAAGAAAATAGGCAGGCAATGGGAACATTAAAGCCAAGAATTCCATTTCTGCCAGACCCATGTTGCTTCTGGTATCCCTACCAGCCTTCTAGCCTCTTCTCTACAGATGTCTCCCAGTTGCCCTAGGAATCTGCCCCATCCCTGAGTTGGAAGTGGTGCACCTTGTTAAGAGGTAGCACTGGGTTCTAAACCTTGATGAATCATGTTCTTCCATCTTCGCTAAAGGGCTTCCTTTACTACCATTCGTGTGTTAGAAGTATGAAAGAGTTTTTAAAATCTCTGCCTTCTGATAGTGCTTGAATATGGACCTGAGTTGACAAAAAAATATTGAATTTTCTCAAATTGTGTGTCTAACAGCAATCACAATGAGTTGTATGATGGAAGACAGATGCAACCTGAGTAAGAAGACATGAACTAATGGAAAATACTCGGGTTTGGGGTCTATTCTAAACTCAGTTATGTCCTAGGTGTCATTCTCAACTATTTTTGTATCAATCAAACCACCTTTCCTCCCTTTGTTTTACCATGTTTGAGAGGATACAAGGAACATTTTCCCCAAAGATCTCCTTGCCACAGTACTTCAACAATCTTCTTTAAAGTGCAGGTCCAGGGACATTCACGTGCAACCTGGTGCTCTTGGCCGCCTTCACCGTGAACACAGAGAAGGTCTCCTTTTATATCTGATAACTGATTGATGACTTTCAGATATCTTTCTCTAGCCCTTTTTCCAAGTTCCTGCTAAATACATAAAAATTCTCTTGTCATCATTAATATCCTATCTCTGGCCAACATCTAGCTTTATGGTGACCTTCTCCTACCATTCATGTCATCATCCAGGGTTATTTCCCTCTTGGATCCTGTTTGCTTTCTTTTATTGCCTCTTTCTTTGGACCAATTTTAAGGCCTCATTGTCCCAGCATTTATATCCTGATTTATTCAGTCTCCTACAAAACTCATCATTGCAACATCACCAAATTGATTCTGCGTAAACTCTGACCATCGTATTCTCTGTTCAGTGTTTCTTCTCATATGTAATGCAAAGTTCAAATTCTTAATTATACTTAAGATTCTATAGATTGTAATCCTAGTGCTTTTATAGTTACCTTTTTCTTATAGGCTTCAAGAAAAGAGTTCATATGCTTCTGATATGGTTATCATCAAGTTTGTTTGCTATTGTTCTTTTCCTTTCTAAAACTTCCTTCTGGAAAGCCCCACCTGTACAAATGCTGTATCTTTTCCAGTTCCCTCTTTTTGAGACAGGGTCTTGCTTTGTAGTTCAGGCTGGCCCCGAGCTCACTATGTAGCCCAGGCAATCCTTGAGCTCAGCAATCCTCCTGCCTCTGCCTCCTGAGGGCTGGGACTACAGGTGTGAGCCGCCACGCCCAGCATTGTGGTATATGGTGCTGATTGCTGATGGGTGTGAATCACCATGCCCGGTATTGTTATATGTTGTTTCTGGGGATTGAACCAGGGACCTTGTGTTTGCTAGGCAGGCACCAGAACCACTGAGCTAAATCTCCAGCCCCTGGCTCCCTCTTTTTTGGACTATTTTCTTGCTTGTAGATGCTTCCTTCTTGCTGTTTCATTCATGGTAGAGGGGACAGAGAAGCTTTATGGGGCCTCCTTTATAAGAACAGTAATTCCATTCACAAGGACTTCACACAACCTAATCACCATTCTCCAAAGGCCCCACCCCATAATAATGTTGCTTTGAGGTTAAGATTTCAATTTATGAATTTGGGGGTAACATGTACATTAGTCCACAGTTGTAGTTGGTGATAAGACTCTTCTACATCAAAGTGGAAGTGTGGTTGGGTAGACACATTGTTGATTTTACTTGTTTCATATTTTTTCTACAAGAGACAAACTGAACTTCTCTAAGCTCAAAGGAAAAAGTCCTGAGCAAGACTTCTGAATTAACCCAGTGATTATCAGATGTATATACCTGAGCCAATAGAGAGTCTTGGTGGTGAAGAAAGAAGTATTTTGGTTGGTGCAGCTTGAGAACAGGACCTCTGATTTGTCCAAGAACTGTGTGATAGATTGCCAGAGTGTCCATGATCTTTCAGGGCTCCCTGTTATGTTGTAGTTCCTTCCAATAAAGTTGGAGACTATTTTCTCTCCTCCTTGAGGTGGAGATGGTCTTGAGTAGGTGTCAAGAAAATAAGCAGAAGTGGAGCAGAGCCAGCTCTAATTCTAGACCTCAGGAAGCCATGCACATTTCTATTTAGAGATCTGCTGCCATAATGTGAACATGTTTTGGTTAGACTGGGTCACAATAAGACACTTTTCCTTGTCAGTGCCCTTGGTAGCCAGGCAACCACAACAAGTGGAATTGTGTAATGAATTATCATTATGTCCAGCTGAGGTCAGAAGAATCACCTAGATAAGTGCAGACCATGAGAACATACATGGGAGTCACTTTAAACCACAAAGTTTTGGATATTTGGCTATATACCAAATCTAAATGACACCATGGCAGAATCTATATGACAGCTGCTTCAATGAAACCATAATGTTTAGAGTAGAAGAATAGAGTAGAAGAATATTCCCAGAGGCAGGGAGGCTCTTTCCTGGCAGACAAAACTGTGGGTGGCAGGATCAGCTACTTCTACATACATACATGCCATGAAATTTTACATTCTTTCTGCCCTGTAGCAGGATAGTAGACTCTGGAAACCAATGCCTGATGTGGGTCATCTCTAGTGGTTAGCAGAGGATCTCACACAAATTAGACTTCTAGTAACTATTATTTAAATGACTGGAAGGGATTGTTATTCTACCTTAGTTCTAATTTGTGCATTTATTAGACTTAAGGATTTTTAAATTTTCATTTATTAGTAACTTGTGTAGTACATAATATTTCCTCTTTCAGAATGATCTCTCTCCCTACTTTCTACTGTCTGTATTTTATTTTTACTTTAAGTTTCTTATGTGAGAGAAACTGTGATATTCAAACTTGTGCATCTGACTTATTTCAATTAACATTATATCTCAAGGTGCATTCATTTTCCTACAAATGACTCCAGTTTATGGCAGGGTAGTGCTCCATTATTTGTAAATACTACATTTTCTTCATCTATTCACCTGTTAATGGACATATAAAGATATGATATTACAGAGATTTAAGCATTTTAATATTGACCTTACTGCAATTTTAGAACACTATGAGTACTCCTTGTAAAACTTTCTATATGCCACATAAAAGTTTTGATAAGATTCAGGACTAAAATGCTTATAGAAAAAGAATTATCAGTAAGGCCCACAGTGTTGGGAGCAATTCTGTATAGATTTTGGGGAAAATCATTTCATGATTAAAGTACTACTATAACTGTATAAGGCCCAGTATTGCCTTGCCTAAGAGCAGCTGTAGCATGTGGAAACGTAACTCCGTCTTGTCTCTGCTCACAGCTGAGGCCTCAATGGTCTGTCATTCTGTGGTGTTCAAAGGGAGATTACATCAGCTGCAGACATCCTGGTTCTTTGAGTAGTAATACAAAAGAGAAAGGTTTTACCTGGGAAGGGATGAATCCCTTATCAGCCAAGTTCATCCTTCTTACTTTCTGAGAATGCTCTCCTTTCCATCCTCATCAGCATGAGATGAAATTTGCATCATCATAAGACCAAATATAAGATCACTGCCACCCTCTAAGTCACTGGGTACTCCTTCCCATTATTGTATGCACCAAATACATACAGGCTAGTATGGAATGTCTTTGTCTTTGCCCACTCTGAGGCATTGACATCCCAGCCTCTAAATACTTTTAAATTCCTTGAGTTTCTATTGTTTCCTTTTCTCTTTGACCCTCATCATACCCCTTTCTAGGCAGTTGGATGAAATTAGACTCTGATACCACAGCATATAGCTTTACCTATTTTCTGTGAAAAATCTGAGCCCATTCTTTCTGTCCTTCACAAATAAAATGTCTTTTGAAATGATTTACTGAGTATCCACTAGGTGGTAGACACTGTGCTTATCTTTATATAAGCATTATCTCATTAATTTAATCTTCAAAAAATCCTATGGAGTAATTATTATTTTCATTTTACAGATGATGAAATTGAGTCTCAGAAAAGTGACGTGTAATTGTTCAAATTCACATGGGTAGTAAATGCTCAGGTAGTGGTTTAACACAGGGGTTTCCTATTCTATTGACCTTTTCAAATCTAAACAGCTTGGCCTGAAGGTAGAAATGCTTTGTAGTTCAGAAAAAAGTCTGCCATGATTGGTCTGTTGCTCACTCTTGGGATTACATACTTACTGATTTTTTTTTTTATCTTAGAGCTGTTTCTCTTCTTTTTTTATTTTGCCTTTTCAACTGAAACAGAATTATTTTATTTAGTTTATTACTGTATAACCTCTGGTGCACAGGGGTCATAGTTGACTATTTATAGTCATGCTCAGCCATGACTTGCTATGAACTGTAAGTTATAGTTAGCATTTACTAAAATGTGTGTGAGGTTATATATAAAGATCTTTAAATATGTACAAAACTTCAACAAGTCACTTCTCAGTGTGTTGTGAACACTAGTTGTGTAAGTTTAGAAGGCAGTCATAAAGTGTGATCTCTGTCTTCATGGACCTTCAAATTAGAGGTGGGGGTTGGGAAGATAGGTCTCTACAAACACAGCCAGTTTACATTAAATGCTAAGGGTTTAGGCCTCCACACAAGACTATCTCAAAGATGGGGAGATAACTTCTACCTGCAGGAAGTATTCAAAGAAGAGGCAAGCAATTGAGCTGAGTCTTAGAAGACAAATGGGAATTTGAAAGGTACTTGGGTTTAGTGCCTTTATGTGGAAATGCTTAGTGTTTCTTCAGGACACATTGACTTGGTCTTCCATACTATTGAGTGCTGTACAAGAAGGGACATGATAATGGAATAAGGAAGAGTACAGACCCAAGGATAGAAAATGCGATCTCCTCTGAGATGTTGGCATCCTGTGGATCTCAGGGACAGTGGCTAGCTTGCACTGGAGTTTTTGAGAGGACATACACTTAAATTATTTTAAGACATTTTCTTGATCATAAGGAAAATATTTTTTGAAATGATAAGACTATGAATTATAGTGGAGGAAACATTAAGTTATATCAGGTGAAGCCGCCAAACTAATAAAAATAAATATTAAGAAAGATTTCAATAGACATAAGGAAGCACATGAAAATGTTCTATAGGGAAAATACTAAAACAACAGGAACTAGATGTTTCTTAAGAAAATGCAAGAGATTTTTATTTTTAAAAAATCCACATTCTCTCGAATTTAAAATGACTAAACTTATTCTCTGCTTTAGTTGCTATGAAAGGTTCAAAGTCTCTTATCAAACAATGGGCAATGCAAACAAATTTAAAATAAAACCCAAATAATATGTGATTATGTAAGTTGAGTAGTCTTCCAAAAACTTAGAACTCACAGTCTCAGTATGTGGCTTTATTTGGAATAAAATTCCTTGCATATGTCACTTAAGTAAGATTTGAGATAAAATCCTGTTGAATTAAGGTGAGACTATGTCCAGTGGCTGGTGTCTTTAAAAGAAGAGAAGAAGGCAGCCAGAGAAGGCCACATGGCAGCAGAGTATGGTGATATCTTGTCACATAGAAGACAATGCCAGAAGCTACTAGAAACCAGGATAGGTAAGATGGGATTTTCTCATGCACACTTTGAAGACAGCATGGCCCAATAGGCACATAAAGTTTGAATATCGGGTTTCTAGATCCATGCAAAGATAAATTTCTGTTGTTTTAAGCCATCTAATTTGTGGTAATTTGTTTCAGTAGCCCTGGGAAACTAATTTAAAAAAGCATTGACTTTTAGAAAAGGAGGGAATGTGGAATAAGCAGAACGTTCTGGAGGAGGCCATGTAATAAATGGAAGCCTTAGGAAAGTAAAGAGGAGAGGAGGCATGAAAACATAGAGGAGAGGAGGCTGTAACAAACATATGGAGCCATGACTGGGAAACTGAAGAGACTTGTACATAGAAAACTGAATTTGCTTTGAATTTTAGCTGATGAAAAAAATGGGGTGATAGCTTTCTTAAAAAGAGAGACAGCATAACAAAAATTGTTAAGAGTAGATCTTGGTATTCATATGTGAAAACTATTTCCTGGTTTACATATTGAGCTCTGTATAAATCAATTAGTTAACAAAGTTGATAACAACAACAAAAACAAGAGACAGAAAAAATAGGCTCAGTGTGTGTAGTTTTTGTTAGCTAAAAAGAGCAAGGAAGTAGGAAAGAGAGACTGAATTAAAATTATCTCTAGAGTTACTGTTCCTCCATTCATGGGTAGTGTCAGATTATCACAGCTTGGCTGAAGTTTAGAATGAGGAAAGGGTTGTAAGTAGTACTATATAGTACGTGTTTGCAGGAGTTAAGTGAGACTTGGATACTTACAGGCTATATACCTATAATTTAGGGAGAGATCTGTATAATACAGATATTCCTTAAAATACATGACCTCTAATTTTTTTTTTTTTTTTTTT
>PVIC010031768.1:0-21245 GCA_004025085.1 Thryonomys swinderianus | reverse complement strand
GTAACCACATATAATGCTGGGCGTGGAGACACGCCCACCAACAATCAACACCGCATACCACAGTGCCGGATGTGGTGGCTCACGCCTGTCATCCCAGCACTCGGGAGGCAGAGACAGGAGGATTGCTGAGTTCGCGGCGGCTTGCCTGGGCACCATAGTGAGCTCAGGGCCAGCCTGAACTACAAAGCGAGACCCTGTCTCAAAAAGCAAAAAAAAAAAAAAAAAAAAGAAAGGGGCTGAAGCATTTATTTTTTCCATCAATCTAGTTTTACAGTGGGTTCCATGTTGCACCATGAAGCAGCTCACTGGACACAGAGCTGGGTTATGTGCTAGTGAAATCCTTAGCTCCTTTCTTTCCCCACGTGTGCAAAATAAAGCTCCATCCAAGCACAGAAGACTCACTTGCAATTCTGACAGCTTCTCTCGGTCTTATTAATAAGAGACATGCTCTTATTATCTACATACATGTCACTGATATGAACTCATCTGTGTTTCCGTTTGTAGGAAAGTCACAGCACGTGTGCACATGCACAGCTGGCCCGAAGCTCACAAATTCTGAATAGAGGACACCCGAGGGTTAAATGATAATCACTAAACCTCTTGCACAAATCAGAGATCTCACAAAAACAGGAATAAATGCTGAAACTCTGCAGTTTTTGGAGTGAAACAACAGAGAAAGGGAAAAGCCAGAGTTACTCCCAGGAAAGGCAACGTTACCTGAATGGTGATAGCATTTTTTTTGGCCGGCCGGTTTAACGTGATGGTCGTGATGCTGTCTTCGGAGGTCACCACCACGTGTTCAGACTCAGACGCAGGCGGCTGCGCACTGGCCCCAGACCCGCCCCGGCTAGAGGCCTCCAGGGCGGGACTTAGACGGGACACGAAATCCACATAGTCCTGCCGGGCAGTTTCCTGAGGAGTACCCAACAGGGAGCTCAGCCCATCACCACTGAATAAGCATTTTGAGAAATATACTATGTTAATAAATAGCACCCTGCAAAAACCCAGGGGTTTCGTTCAGTAGAGGGGTGTCTGGATTTCAGAGGCTCCACTGAGAAGGGCTCGACGAGAGACACCCAGCTCTTTGGAATTCTAGAAATAAACAACAGCCGAGCAGGGGGGCCAGCGAACTGACCTTGGGCAGGCTGCCCAGGGCCTTCCACGCGTCCCACTTGGCCTTATTGATGAAGTCGAACGCACCTGGCTTAGGCACATGACAAGGTCCTTCCGTGGCCTGCAGAGAAGGACAATTAGTGATCAAATGTCCACGCGGTCCAGAGCCCGAAGGACTTCAGATCTGTAAAATCGCGAACCAGAGCCAACGCCTCCCTCAAGTTCCCGCGGAGTACCTAGCGAGACCCGAAAGTCTCCCTGTCATCTCTGAGGCTGCTGAAAAATGCACACATGACGGAAAACGACTGGCGCGACAAAGGGTGCCACAGATGCCAGCTGCTAAAATAAGTTATAACTGCCTTCAAATGGAAATAACTCCAAAGAAAGGCTTTGGAGAAGTACATTCTAAAATTCTAAGAGCTCGTTAATTCTCAGTCAGTGATTGCATCTTTCAAAATCAAAATCCTCAAGCAGAGTTTTCAAAACGAGCCAGTGGACAAACGTGGAAACCACTATAGACTACAAAAGCTGACCCGAGAGCAGAGAAAACAGAACTGTTTCAGGGGTGGTAGGGCCACTCGCTGGCCCTTGTCACCATTAAAAGCACAACCTACATGTTCTTCTGAGACAATCAAGAACTTAAAATTAGCTTTTGCGAAAACTAGTAGTCCCAAGTCTTCACTTGGGACTACGAATGCCCAGTAGATAAATAAAACAGACCACAGCTAAAGGTTCAAAAAACCGATCAAGGGCCGGAGGATTAGCTCAGTGGTTCCGGCGCCGGCCTCGCAAGCGCAAGGTCCTGAGTTTGATCCCCGGTAACCACATACAATGCTGGGCGTGGAGACACGCCCACCAACAATCAACACCGCATACCACAATGCCGGACGTGGTGGCTCACGCCTGTCATCCCAGCACTCGGGAGGCAGAGACGGGAGGATTGCTGAGTTCGCGGCGGCTTGCCTGGGCACCATAGTGAGCTCAGGGCCAGCCTGAACAACAAAGCGAGACCCTGTCTCAAAAAGCAAAAAAAAAAACAAACAAACAAAAAAAAACCGATCAAATTCTTCTCAGCTTTGGCTACGACAGTCATTTAGAGAATTTCTGTCTGAAAGTTGGCAGAAGAGAGTTGATCAGAGTCCAGGACCAGAGGAGAATTGAGCCCTCACTGGGCTCAAAGGAGGAAGACTGCGTATCGGGGTAAGCTGAGGCAGCTGAGGTGAAGCTGTTTACCAGAGACAGTGCTAATGGCTGTGGGAAGCCTGGCGAATCCTGTTACTCTGATTGCTCATGCCCGAGTTTGGGTGAATAAAAGCGGGTGAGCCAGAGGCCCAGGCCCCTCCACAGTCAGAGCCCCAGGTTTTACATGCCAGTCTCTTGTCATTCATTCATCCTCCCTCTCCCTGTGGACCAGATGCAGCTGCCAGGTGCAAGGGTACCCCAAACAGGGAGGGACCCGAGACCAGGACGCCCACACAGAAGCCCTAAATTTTACTGACCTTAGCTCATTCCTCTTTAAGACAGAAGACGCCCAGATAAGTACAACTAAAGGACTCAGAGGACACAGGATCACCAGCCTTTACAACATCGGGTGCAGGCTGGGATTTGGCTCAGTGGCACTGCCGCCTGCCTTACAAGCCAAAGGTCCTGTGTTCTTCGGTCCTACGCCCCCCAAAAGCTCACTGCCAAGAAACATCCGGGTGCTGTCGAGGACACCCAGAAATCTGCAGCGTCATCCTGAGCCGGCGGTCACCTGGGCCCCAAGACAGCACAGAGACCCCACGGGCCTGGGACCACCACCGACAACCATTTCCTGGGAACCGGATCTCGCCGCAAGCCTCGCGAAGTCGCGCTAAGATAATGCCGGGGCGGGACCCTGGCCGGGTAGGTGGGTCTCTGGAGGCCCCGCCTCCTGGCCGGCCCTGCACAGCGCGCCTCCGGCAGCTGCTGCGGAGCTGCGGGCCTTTCCTCGGGGTGCAAATCCAGTCACTTTCGTTTTCATCTCTGCGGTCAGCACGCCGAGTACCTGCTCTAGCTGCTGACCGCCCTGGACCTTACCTGCTTATACAGCGCGTAGAGTTTGAGCTTTGCCTCGCTTCCCGGGTCCTCCTTCAGGAGCTTCGCCCGCTGCACTGCATTTTCAAAGGCCTCCTGTCGGGCTCTCATGGCTGTGCCGCCTGCGTGCAGCCGAGCCGCGGGGAAACAGATGATCTGAAAAAGCCTCCAGGCAGACAAACTTCTGTTTACGCGGCACTCCTACTTCTGTGGCCTGATTTACCTTTTTCCCCCTGTAGGGGACTGTACGAGGATCGCACCCCTGCACCGACCTGCCTTTCCAGCCTCTTTTTTGTTTGTTTTGACAGAGTCCTTCCAGGTCACTTAAATTCCCCGGGCTTGGCTTGACCTTGTGACCCTGGTGCCCAGCCCCTTGGAGGGTAGTGCTGGCAGGACAGGCACCGGTCACACGTGGAAGCCTGAATTTTAACTGCTCTCCACCTTTACCAAATGGCCACATTTATAGGTGAGGATCTCCATTCCCGTCCCGGCAAGCCAGCGGTGAGCAGCACCAGAGTCCTAGACAAAGTCAGGGGCGTTTCCAAGCAATTCAAATTAAAGATAAAAGCAGGCAGAAAGGAAACGTTTTCCCCTAAGTAAATTCTGTCACAGAGAGAGGCCAACACAGGATCTGCGAGGCCGAAAGCAGGCAGGAGAACAAGAGCTGGGAGCCCGCAGGACTTGGTCATGAGTTCCCGCGTCCGGAAACAGCCTCGCGCTCAGGTCCTCGCGTGTCCATCGCAGGCCGCTTCTTGTCTCCCTGGGTCACGACACACTGGAGGGCCGGCCCCAGAGAGGATCCCCGGACAGCTGAGCAGCGGGCCTTCCACATCCCGTTCCGGCCCCCTCACCCCGGGTCTGACCAGCCCCCGCTCCAGCGGCCACAGCAAGCCGGCCGGGCGGCGGACCACAAAGCACGGGGTGGAGGCAGTTAATCCTCATCGACAGCAGCAGCAGCAGCAGCAGCAGCAGCAGCAGCAGCAGCAGCAGCAGCAGCAGCAGCAGCAGCAGCAGCAGCAGCAAACCAGCCCCCAGGACGTTCACAGCGACAACGACCCCAATACTAGAGTTAAGTGCATTCTCCGTGATCAGACTCACAAAGCCCAACCCTAGCTCACGAGCCACCTCCCTAGCGACCCGAGGCTCAAATCCCGGACTATCACGACTATGCAGCTCAGTAAAATCTGCTTATCTGTCCTGCAAATTTGTTTTTCAAGAAAGGGCAAAACTGTATTTTACCTAAATTTGGGGTGGAGAAAATTCAAGTACAAAAGAAAATTTAAAATACCCACTTAAGGCCTAAAATTTCAACTTCCCATAAAATGTAGAGCAAGCTTATTTTAAAATGAAAGGAGTGTTCCAACAAGAAGCTGCAAAACCCAGGACCGTGTAAGGAAATAAAGTCACCCCTGAGCCCACCACTTCGAGGCCGCGCCACCTCTTCCCCTTCGCGTCCGGGATCCGCAGGCGCCAGGGCAGCGTCGCCGCCGCGCTCCGCAGGCCGGTCACGGAGCTCCGCCGCCGGGCGGGCGCAGGCCCGGGAGGAGGACCCGGCCGCTCGCCGCGGGCGCTGCGGGGACGGCGGGCGGCGCAGTCGAACGGGCTCCTCAGCCGGCCGGGCGCAGGGCGCGCTCGCGATACCTCCGGCGGGCGGGGTGTGACCTCTGCCCAGAGCCCGAAACTCCTGGTTTACCTTGGGCGCCAAGGACGCGCCAACAGTCTCGCGACACCAGACATGGCCAATGCCCGGCGCGAGAGGGGAGCGGCGGGCTCCGGATTGGGGTCCAGAGCCCAGCGCCGGGCTTAGAACCCTGCGCCGGGGAGGGGCGGGGACGGGGAGAGGCGGGGCCTGGGGCGGGGCGGGGACGGGAGAGGCGGGGCCTGGGGCGGGGGGGCCGTGGGCTGCGAGAGCCCGGGAGCGAGAGGGGCGGGGCACGCGGGACCAGAGCCAAGCCCCGGGAACCCCAGCTTCAGACCCGGGGTGCTGGCGGGGTGACCCAGCGGCGCTGAGATCTGAAGCACTGGAGGACTGCCCTGCGGTCCAAGGTGCGTGGTTTAAGAGAGCCACGTTTTCACCCCAGAAGACTGGAGGTTTACTGAGTTGTTTGTTGAACCCTGGCGATCAAGCGCAGCCTCTGGAGCATTTCAATCCATCTTTATATCAGCAATCGTCTGTGGGCGGTTTTGATTTTACTGAAGAATTTACAAAGTACGTTTTACGGGAAAAGTTCTTGAAAAGAAAGCCATCACTTCTGCGTCTTAGAAGGGCTGCTCGAGGTACAGTATCCAGGAATGCTCACATTTGAGATATTCGAGGTGACACTCGTGGGCTACCGGGCTAACGTTTTCAGCCTTGTGGGGACAGTGGTAGTAAAACCTTGACTTGGTAGCGAAATCCCTTCTGGAAACACGCTGTGATCCAAAGCACTTGCATATCAAAGCGAATTTCCCCATAAGACATAATGGAAACAAATCAAATGATTTGTGCCACAACTCAAAAATACTCATAAAAATGGTTACAATTCTGCCATATGATGCAAACTAATACAGAAATAAACAGAAATGAACACATTAACCTGCACTTGCCTTTGAAAACCTTCCCGGCTGGTGGGAGGGAGAAAGAGGCAGGCTTTTGTGTACGGCTCCTTTCATGATCACTAACTCACTAATGCAACTCCCTCAGTGGGGTCCTCCTTTCCGGGCCACTTTACCAAGGAGCCTATCCAACGACACGTACTTTTGCGTCCTTCTGAGGGGTTCGTAGAAATGTGACGTTGCATTGGCATTAAATTCTTTGCTCAGGACTGCTAGAGCCTCATGGGGATGGTGCTTTCTATAAAATTTCACACCGCCCACCAGCAATCAATACCACATTACCACAGTGCCGGGCGTGGTGGCTCACGCCTGTCATCCCAGCACTCGGGAGGCAGACACAGGAGGATTGCTGAGTTCGAGGCTTGCCTGGGCTACATAGTGAGCTCAGGGCCCGCCTGAACTACAAAGCAAAACCCTGTCTCAAAAAAAAAAAAAGTTCACACCGTTTCTCCCATTTTATGCACCTCCCTAAAATCATTTGAGGTGAGGGATTCCTCCACCTTTTTCTCCTCTCCCTTCGCAAGCAAGAACTCCGTAACCTTTGGCTGGTGGGACATAATTCCAGAGGGAGGTTCAACTGGGATCGTGTGATGTTGGGTGGCCCATGCCACTCCGATTGCAACACATTATCAAGTTAAAATGTTTTGGAAATGTTTGCTCATCTTGCAAAATATTGACAGAACAAGTTACAGTTCAAGTGTTGCTCTTCTTGTGCCTGATGACTGGCCTAGACTCCACCTGCAAGTGGGCAGAATGCAAGTCTTTAACTTCACTCCATGAGTGCAGCCTCAGTGTTTCTCACAGAAATCTGGGTAACAGTGTGACTGGGAGTGATGTTGAAAGCCCTGGAGAACAACTTGCCCTATTCTCCGCCTTTCCTCCAGAATCTATACCGGTAAGTGGTTGGCTGAGCACGGCCTCTCAAACATCCTGACCTGCCTACCGTGGTGAGTTAGGTTCTACGAGGCTGAGTTTGGTAGTGCTCACCTGAGCGCGAAACCACTGTGTCCGTGCTGTGGAACTTGGGTTCTGCACTCAGAGCAGTGGAAGCCACTGAAGAGACCACCCGGGTCTTGCCCTCCAGTTCCCGGTGCTGTCACGGGCTGCAAATAGTCTCCAAGGCAGTGCTTCGCGATAGGAGTAAGACTCACGGAAACACAACCAGGGATTGGTCCAGAGCACCAGGCTCCACTGGGCCATATGACCAGGCTCCCTGTGCCCTTGAAGACCTTGGGGAGGGGCTGGCCAGCTAGGTTAGATCCTACCTCCGAGTAGTCATTGCAGGTGGCTTGTCCTGTGCCAGAAGGGATCCAGTTCTGTTCCCTGGACACCTCGCACCTGTGATCCGCACCTCTGTCTCATAAGTATTTTTTATTACCTTTTTTCCTCTCTTGCCCTCGGCACCTCTTCATCCAGGCCGTGGCTCAGCTTTGTTTCTCAGATTCCTGTGCACTGTAGCGCTTGTGCTGATTTGCTTCTGCAATCCATTTTCTCGCCGCTTCCTGGCTGATCTGAGAGTGTAAATCTTAAAACTATGACTGCATGTGTCCCCCAAAGTCTATGTCTAGGAGACAATCTACAGACCTACTGGTTGATGGTATCTGGAGGTGAGGCCTGAAGAGGTGGTTAGGGTTAGAAGCCATGGGTGTGGCGGACACATAATAGGCTAGAGCGTTTGTGGGACGAGGAGGGAGACCGGAGCTAGCTTGCCTGCTCCGTCCTGCCTCCGGGTGTGATGCTCCGTAGGAAGGCCCTGCCCGGGTGACAGCACCTTGATGTTAGACCTCCCAGCTTCCAGAGCCCTGAGCTACCTTCTCTTGTCTATAACAGTCTGCAGTGTTCTGCTGGAGCAACGCAGAACGGGCTGAGACCAGACACTGCTTGGGATTCTTCCCTGGTCTTTCCCCGTGACTGAAAGTCTCACAGTGAGTTTCCCTCTGTCCTCAGAGCAAATCTAAACCCCCTGGCCCGGCACGTAAGGCCTGGAGGGTTTGGCCTTTGCCCTCCCGCCCAGTCACCTGTGGCCCCACGCTGCCAGCTCTTTCCATGTCCGATGAGTTTGGGGTGTTGCGCCTCTCACAACCTCCACGTTCCACGCCAACCTAGGAGGTCTGGCCCACCCAGTGGGTATACTTCTCCTCCCAGGATCCTACACTCTCTCAAGCTTATCTGTCTTCTTGAATTTAGGTCAAAGAGTTCACTTCTGCTTGGTAATTTCTCTTGTTACTCACTTAAGGATGCACTTGCAAAGACATTGGCTTATTTTAAATGTCACTCTCAGTCTTGGTACAGCTGCCTGATACAAGACGCTTCATGAGTGACTGTCAAGGAGGACTGTGGAAAGGTTTGGGTGCAGCCTGAGTGGTTCCACTTGTGTTAATTGGTTCCAGGTCTGTTGCTATCTTCTTATTAAATTGTCGGTACTAATTTGTGTGCCAAGGTGCTTTGAAGGATTTCTTTTTCAGTAGGTGGTAACCTGAGGCAGTAGGGTTTGGCCAGTGCCAGCTTCTTGTGTTCAGATCAACTAGGAAAATGGGACCAAGAAAACCAATATCATCCAACTCCATAAATTTCAGAGGAGATGGAATCAATTACACCATCTTCTATTACTCATGAAAGATTATTAGTACATATTACAGTGGCTCCTTGACTTGTGAGCTTAATCGGTTCCCAAGGGTCGATTGTAACTCAAATTGGTTGTAAATCAATACAGCTGAGACCCGGTTGTTCACCTAGGTGCACACCATGGCTAACAAGAGGCAGATGAATCTTCCATTAACCTAATTAACCCAGTTCATTTGTATGTCAGGAGGTCATAACATGGGAGTCAACCATGCATATTCTATATCATAATTATTTCCTGCTTTAGTTTGATGACATTACTTGAGGTAGATTAAATCTGTATCATTACTGTACTTTAGAAAATTCCTTTTTTCTAGCTATCACCTTTCCATATAATTTCATATGTTGATATGAGAGATATTGAAAATAATATTGCTGGGACCTTACCTGTTTTAGCGTTCTTTCTTGTTCCCAGGTATAATTTAGAGAAGAGATGATTCTGAAGCAGATATCTGGCTCATTTTACCACTTCTGCCTGAATTCCTAACCCCGGCGTGACCTGTTCCTTCAGTGAAGTCTTTTTAATCCACTCGTTTTGTGTGTTCCACACGCTTCACCCAAACTTATACTTGATGATTTTCAGCTACATAAAGGAATCTGTCTCAGATCCTCCCCGTATGGGAGAGGTTAGCACGGATGTGACTGTGGAAGAAATGGTTGGGTTTTATCCACTCACTCAGTTTCTCATGTTTACACCACTGAACCTACAAGCCGTCCACAGCACAGCGTAGGACAAGGATGAGAGCAACAAGAGAGCCGAGCAGAGCCGCTGGGAGCTCATGAAATATGCATCAAGCACAATGCTATATACTTTGCGTTCAATCGTGGATGAGGTGCTGGAGGAGGGTATCCATGGCAAGAGGCAGCAGGCGAGATCCTCGCTGAGGAGCAAAGCTGGGTGACCTGGCCTCTCCCTTGTGTACTGGAAAGAGGAAAGCTAAAAATCCCAAGCGTAGGGGCCGGAGGGTTAGCTCAGTGGTTCCGGCGCCTGCCTTGAGAGCGCAAGGTCCTGAGTTGGATCCCCGGAAACCACATAGAATGCTGGGCGTGGAGACTCACGCCCACCAACCATCAACACCGCATACCACAGTGCCAGGCGTGGTGGCTCACGCCTGTCATCCCAGCACTCGGGAGGCAGAGGCAGGAGGATTGCTGAGCTCGCGGCGGCTTGCCTGGGCACCATAGTGAGCTCAGGGCCAGCCTGAACTACAAAGCGAGACCCTGTCTCAAAAAAAAAAAAAATCCCAAGCGTGAATCAACATCTCAAGATCTTAAAAACTATTGCAAAGATTGAACAGTTTCTCATTTGTGGATTCTATTTTCATGCTTTTAAAATTTATTTGCAATCCCCCAAATCAGCATTCCCGGTGCCTTGACAACTGTCCACAGACACACCCAGATTTGACTCCCCAAGCAGCAGTGTCAGCTGAGTCTTGCCACTGCTGACCTATAAACAAGGGTCCTTATGGTTTAATTAGTGTTATTTCATAAATCAAGAAACTGGAAGCATGGAGTCGCTCGCTCAGAGTTTCAGAGACAGTAGGGGGCGCTGTGAGCCTGAAGCTCCCACTCAAACACATGCTCTCTGTGAGGATTCGGGGATGAACAGAGCCAAGGCCATGGACTGCTGTGGAAACATGTAATAATCCTTGTTTTGTTTAACGAAACAGAGCCTGAAAGTCTTGTGTGTGATGATTAGAGCTCTTGTACTGCTCGAGTCTAAAGAAGTGGGGAAGGTGTGCCAGGCTCAGAGAGCAGGTGGGGACCTCTGGGCTGAGAGCGGGGCATGGGCTCAGGGGCCGAGGCCCTGGTTGTCATGTGCATCGGGTGGGCCATGCGGTTCCGTCCCAAGACCCAGAGCAATAACAATAATCATGGCACAGAACTTGCCCAGTTTAGCAAAGTGCATACCTACTGATATAAAAAAGTAGATGAACTCAACTGGGTGAGTGCAAATAAATTCATGCACAGATGCATTATAATAAAATTGTGGACAAATGCAGATCACAAAAAAAGTCTTGAAAGCAATCTTGGAAAAGCAAGGAACTGCCAATAGGGGATCTTCAAGTCAAACAACTGCTGATTTCTGAAGAACACAGGGACCAGGAGGAAACAGAATAAGACTTTAAAGTGCTGAAGGAGCTGAACATAAACCCTGTTCTGGGAAATCAAAGCATTCTTACATGAAGGGAAACTAAGCTCGACAAGGTCCTCAGGCAGAAGGAAGTGATCCTGGGGGCAACTTGCGACTTCAGACATTAAGGAGGGATGACAGGAATGGTGAATGTCTGGGCAGATACAATAAACATTCCTGGCTCTCTGAGTTCTAATATGTGTTGGATGGTTGCATGTACAAAACATAACATTCCCTTACAGAGTTGTAATGTAGAAAACATAAAGGGGCAGGGGGAGTAGAGACCCATAAAATGGTACGTTTCACATTCCGGTTAAAATAGGAAAATGCTGATTCTAAATTCCTTTGAAACATGTACTTTGCTTCTGTGGTTTGGACTTTGATGCTCCCAAAGACTTGCCCCTGTTTGAGGGCTTGGCTCCTTCAGAGGTGGGGCCTCTAGGGAGGCTTCTAGGTCATTGGGGCATGGCCTCAAAGGAGGCTGGGGCCCCTTCTCTCCTGTTCTCTCTCTTTTTTTTTTTAGACAGGGTCTCGCTTTGTAGTTCAGGCTGGCCCTGAGCTCACTATGGAGTCCAGGCAAGCCTCGAACTCAGCAATCCTCCTGCCTCTGCCTCCCGAGTGCTGGGATGACAGGCGTGAGCCACCACGCCCTCTCCTGTTCTCTCTCTTACCCTCTCCTATCTTTCCCCCCTCTCCTCTTCCCCTTTGCACACTGGTAAACACTCCCTCCAGCCTCTGCTCCCCCACCCTTGTCCAAACCAGAGGGTCCACTGAATCTTGGACTTCAATCGCCAGAACCAACCGGGAGCCAAAATAAATCTCTCCTTCCCTCATAAGTATTCTGTTCAAGTATTTTCCTGTAGTAATGTAAAGCTAATCTGTGTTTTTTAATTCCTAGAGCAACCACTATGAAAGCTATAAAAAAGTTATAATTAAAGTCAAAATGGATTAAGATAGAGTGTTCTAAAAAATTCAGATAATACGAGAGGCTGGGAAGAGGATGCAGAACACACATCAGAGGAGAAGCACAAATAATAAAATGACAGATGGAAACCCAAATACTGTATGCTGTTTATATCACATGTAAACCAACCGAACATTGACTCGACTTGACCTCAACCTTCATGTCCTCTTAGGAGCTTCTAAAACTAAATCATAAAAGGGTTTTGAGACTTCCTAGAGCACCTGGGTCATGTGCTTAGAGTCACTGGATTTGCATCTTCAGGATATCATTTTAAAGCAGCTGAAAGGGTGGAATTTGGAAGGTTCTGGAAAAGACCTGAGAGCCAATTGTTTCTGTAAACACTATTTGTCATGCACTGCAGTACATAAGTTAATATCTTTTCTTGCCTTAAAGTTTGATCTATTTTTCTGTGTACTTTCTGTACTTTCGATGCTTGTTACCATGAGTGCAAGGGCGCCTGGCCCATTTCCACATAAAATAGAAACCAGTCATTCAAGTGACCACTGAAATGCCATGTGAAACTGTTTTGCTTTAAATGAACCTCGACTGATGCTAATGTTATTAATAGCAAGGCTTCTGCTTGGACTGCAGCTCAGTGGGACGGACTGACCACACGTGTTTACATTTCTTCTCTCAGAAAATCCCTTTAAAATTGATTAATAATTATGTGGGAAGGGCCGGAGATTTAGCCCAGTGGTTCTGGCGCCTGCCTTGCAAGCACAAGGTCCTGAGTTCGACCCTGGTAACCACATACAACAATGCCGGGCGTGGTGACTCACGCCTGTAATCCCAGCACTCAGGAGGCAGAGGCAGGAGGATTGCTGAGTTCAAGGCTTGCCTGGACTACATAGTGAGCTCAGGGCCAGCCTGAACAACAAAGCGAGACCCTGTCTCAAAAAAGAAAAAGGTTTGTTTTGTTTTGTTTTTTAGACAGGGTCTTGTTGTGTAGTTCGGGATGTCCCTGAACTTCCAGCAATCTTCCTGACTCAGCATCTTCTTCCTGAGCGCTGGGATGACAGGTGGGGATCACCACACCATACACAGTCATAAATTTCTTTCTTTCTTTCTTTCTTTCTTTCTTTCTTTCTTTCTTTTTTTTTTTGAGACAGGGTCTCTCTTTGTAGTTCAGGCTGACTCTGAGCTCACTATGTAGTTCAAGCAAGCCTCAAACTGAGCAATCCTCCTGCCTCTGCCTCCTGAGTGCTGGTATTACAGGCATGAGCGACCAAGCTCAGTATTTGTGGTATGTGATTCTGATTGCTGGTGGGCATGAGTCACCATGCCCAATATTGTTGTATGTGGTTACTGGGGATCGAACCAGGGACCTTGCGCTTGCTAGGCAGGCACCAGAACCACTGAGCTAAATCTCCAGCCCAGCCATAAATTTCTTTTAAAAAGGAAGGTAGAGAGAGGAGGGGTAAATCATACAGCAGGAATCAGTGCTTTGGAGTGCACAGGAGAGCCCTCGGCAGACCAGAATTTGAGGCCTCAGAGGTAAATACAGGGCAGACAGTGAGCCTGCTGGGCACCTGCCTGTGCCACACCCCGCGGGTGCACCCTCAGCCCCGTCTCGTGTTTTGGAGGGGCACATCCGTATACCCGTGTGATAAACCACTGAGTTGGTCAGAGACACAGGCACTGGGACCTTATTTTCTCCTGTGGAACTGATCAAAAAAAAAAATCCCAGAAATGTAGCCCCAGAAAAGAACTGCCCTGTTCCTCATCAGACAGACCCTTGAAAATGCTTGAGACAGTTCACAGCTGAAGTGTGAGCCCCACAAAACCGGAGTGAAGTCGTGTTTAACCTCAGTCTGCCCCCTTCTCCCCCGCAAACAGAATCTCGAGTGACTCTTCACCTAACAGCAGCTCCCCCTGCTGGACAACATGTCTGTGCTTCCCCAAACAGATACAAACACAGATAATTCTAAGACCCGTTTTGTCCCGCAGCTGCCCTGTGATGCCCCACTTTGGCCCTTTCCCCAGTTCCTGCCCCAAATTCCTCTATATAAGACCATCGTAGTTTCAACTCGCAATTCGGCGCTTCCCTAGGAAGTGGAATCCACACATGTGAATAAACTTCTGTCTTTTAATCCCTGCTGTGTAATTATCTCTTGCTCCATGGCATTACCCATGTACACTGAAAAGATGTCAAGGACAGGGCCGGAGGGTTAGCTCAGCGGTTGTGGCGCCTGCCTCGCAAGCGCAAGGTCCTGAGTTCGATCCCCGGTAACCACATACAACGCTGGGCGTGGTGACTCGTGCCCACCAGCCATCAATACCACATACCACAGAGCGGGGCGTGGTGGCTCACGCCTGTCTTCCCAGCACTTGGGAGGCAGAGACAGGAGGATTGCTGAGTTCCAGGCTTGCCTGGGCTACATAGTGAGCGCAGGGCCAGCCTGAACTACAAAGCAAGACCCTGTCTCAAAAAAAAAAAAAAAGATGTCAAGGACAGTCCCTATTCTGAGGAGAAATGCCAGAGGGGCTGGCAGATGCACTCAGGGGCTCCAGTATTGAGCAATCAGATCTGTATCACATATGTATGGCAGCCTGTTTTGTTCTCTCTCTGGGAACAGAGCTCTGTCCGCTGAATCAGGATTTATCAGGGTTTATCAGTGTGGGTTTATCCAGGGCTGTGGCGAGCCACTTCACTTGGCACGGACGTGGCTGTTGGGACCCATATCGCAGGTACAATCAGAGAATTTTCAGGAGTGGAGGCCAAGATGCTGTCTAACCTGACCTCTTTTTGCAAAAGAGGGAACTAAAGTCACACCTGCTGATGGTCGCTGGCAGGTCACACTCCTACCGGGGTGCCCTCTTTCCCCACACGACCTGGCCTGTCCTGCCACCTGCCTCAGGGACTGTAAGAGGCCGTGCCACTCCGTGTGGCAGAGGTCACCAATCTCAGGGTTCTGGCAGCAGCACAGGAGTGGCAGTGTTCTGGCAGACCTGAGGAGAAGACAGAGAGAGCCGAGTGTTTGCCGTCTGCGTGAACTCCGTCCTGAAGCCCCGCAGCCGCCTGAGGCCCCAGGGAAGGTGAGCGAGAGAGTTGCTTTGGCTGCTCAGGAGGACGAAGCGTGCCCAGGGCTGCAGGGAGCAGGAGTGCTCTGCCCTGGGCGGTGCACGGAAGGCGCCCTTCCGGTCCACACGAGGCTTCCTCTGGCCAGTGGCTGTGCTCCGAATGCGTGCGAAGTCCGGGAGACGCTGCTCAGCACGGTGTCCGCCCTCAGCAGGGGCCGGCTCGCTAGGCCAGGAGCACTCACAGAAGCGCAGAGCCTGCCTGTGGCGGAGGCCTGGGCCCTGGACTAGGAGGCACCTGCTCCCGGTCTCACACGGCCTTGCGGGCACTAGTAACCACTGCCATGTTCACAGGAACAGCAGGAGCCCAGGCTGAGAAGGACTTCCGTCCCCTCTTAGTCCCATTTCCTGTCTCCCCTCCTACAGCAGAGGCGCTCTCCGCAGCACCCCTGGCTGGGTGTTTACCCAGGAACTCCCACCCACAGGGAATAAGTCACACGGTGGTGTTTCCTTATCTGTAGCTTCTGGATCTGTGTCCAACCAAGCGGGGATAAAAGATATTTGGGGAAAAAGCTTACATCTTTCGTGACTGTATGTTCCACGAGCCACTTGGAAATAATGTGTTTTTACACGATTCCTGAGCCACGCAGCCTAACAGCTGCTCACCCAGTGTGCACACTGTGTCAGGCGTTGCTACCTGTCACCTGGGGAGGTTGAAAGGACACACACAGGTGGGACACAGACACGACACTGTTCTGTAAGGTCTGGGAGCCGGGCTCCTCAGAGAGCAAGGATGACAGCACGTTCTTTTAGAAAGACTTCTTGGGCACTAGGCAGGGAGCAGGCCCACAGGCCTGGCTGCACCGGACAGGCCCGTGAGAAGGATGATTCCCGCTCCCTAGCGGGGTCACCCCAGGCAGCTCAGGGAGGCGGAAACGAAGACCACGTCACAGAGGGGCTGGGCCCTCAGGGAAGTCCACGCAGAGAGATGAAGACCCCAGAACTGTGGCTGGAGGCGAATCTGAAGACGGGCAGCCTGGGGACCCAGAAGCAATTGCCAGGTCTGCGAGATAAACAGCAGCCTGAGACTGTCTGCTAACCAGATCCACAGTGGCCCAGACGGGCATCAGGTGAGGGGGTGTCCGGAGCCCCTGGGCATTCCCTCGGTACCCGAAGGCCTGCATGCGACTCGTTTCCCTGGCGACTGGCACCAGCTGAGAGTCTACACCTGTGACTGTCAGGGTGCCCGTCAGACCCACGCTGCGCCCACACCGGTGACCGCTGCGTGAATCACCCTGCAGGAGGCCTCTCGGCCGCCCACGCGCAGCGCCGCCCAGGGGTCCAGCGCTATCGCTCTGCTCCGGAACCCTGGCGACTTCCTCCCTCGGCCCTCCGCTCCTCCGTGTGGCGAGACCAGAGCTCTCGCGTGTGTGGCATCTCACAGGTCGGGGGCCGCATTTCTCCTGCCTCAGGGCGATTGAGAAAGTGTGGCTAGGAAAGTACACGCTTTAGTACGAAGTTCGTCAACCTGGTTAGCGCTGTGGTTCAGAAACACCAAGGAAAGGCGCACCTGTGGGACGAAGAGCTTTTGGCGTCCGGCCCGTTCCCCTGGCCTCTCCCGTCCCTTTTGTCTCTGCCTACTCACTCAGGCAATAAAAATATCTTAAAATCGTTTCCACATTGCAGGGCGACGATGTTTTCCCATCTAGGCTACCGTGGTGGCTTGACATAGTCAACGCTGAAGGGAAAAGGCTCAGTCACCTGCACTGAGACAAAGCGATTGTGGTCCCCGCTCCTAGTCCGGGAAGAAAGCCCGCGGTCAGAAGTCACCAAAGTCCCTCTGCTGCCATCTAGTGACGACAGGGCAAAGGCAACCACAGCCTGGGGCGGGAAGAAAAGTTTTAGACCATGTTCCAAAATGGAGCTTGTGATTTCTCTTCTAATGCTCCGTGTGGACTAAAGAAAGCATATTTTTAAAAATTCTGTTGGGCCGGAGGGTTAGCTCAGTGGTTCCGGCGCCTGCCGCGCAAGCGCAAGGTCCTGAGTTCGATCCCCGGTAACCACATAGAATGCTGGGGTGGAGACACGCCCACCAACAATCAACACCGCATACCACAATGCCGGACATGGTGGCTCACGCCTGTCATCCCAGCACTCGGGAGGCAGAGACAGGAGGATTGCTGAGTTCGAGGCGGCTTGCCTGGGCACCATAGTGAGCTCAGGGCCAGCCTGAACTACAACGCGAGACCCTTTCTCAAAAAAAAGCAAAAAAAAAAAAAAAATCTGTAAAATTTTCCACATAGGCTTTTTAAAAAAGTCTTACCCTTCAGGGAATTTATCTTTGCTTTCAAGCACCTAAAACCTAGCTATTCAGGGGGTAGACAGAAGCACCACTTGAGAACAGCGTGTAAGAACGCGCCTGTGCGCGTGTGAGCAGGTCACAGTGCTCTCGCACATAAACTCCTTCAAGTCCCCGGCTGTGCTCGACTCAAGATGAGGGGAAGAAGAAGGAAGAGGAGGAGAAGAAGGAGAGGGAAGGAGAAGGGACGGGAAAGGTGGAGGACAGAGGAGGGAGAGGAGATGGAGACAGGAAGAGAAGAGGGAGACAGACAGACAGAGAGACAGACTGATCTCAGGAATTATGCCATGAGACTCTGGAAGCCTCGCTAGTGCCAGGCCTGCAGGCAGACCCAGGCGGAGCTCCGGGACAGGGCGGGGCTCTGATCAGTCGGTCCCAGGCTTCCGCTTGCACAGGGAGCTCCATCTTTGCTCTGCAGTGATCTTCCAGGACTCGTTGAGCTCCGCCACACTACGGAGCGCAGCCGGCTTTCCTTAAGTCTGCCGATCCAAATGCCCATCTCATAGAAAAGCACCCAGGCAGAAGCGGTGTTTCCAATCCAGAGCAATGTCTGGCGAGGTATCGGTGTCGGTATCCGTATCATGGCCCATCAGCCGTCCCTGCCGGACACCGGGCAGCACTCAGGAGACCTGTTCGGGGGCTGTCGGCGAACTAGACAGGAGCAAGCCAAGGACCCGCCCTTCTCCGCTCACCTTCGCCCTCTTTGCAACGCAGCCCCTGGTTCAAGAGGAGTTTTCCCAGGTGTGTCCCAGGAAGAAGAATTTGGTGCCACTGTTTCTTGGAAGCACGTACGCCTGCGTGCACGCGCATGCAGTCTGGGGGGTTCCCGCCGCTGGGCAGGGTACGGGGTGGGCCGCAGCCTACTTCTAGATTTCCTGCTTGGGGATTTGCTGTGCCCGCAGTGGTTCCTCTAAACTCATGTGGAAATGGAACTGTGCTCAGAGGTGCACACTTTAGTCACAGTGAATCTGCCCACTGAGCTCATCTAAGTGCCTTGAAATGTAAGTGTCAAGGCTATACTTCCAGGGATCATTTCTATAGTTCGTGAAAAGTAAGTGCTTCCCCGGCCAGCTGTCTGCCGTGCAGACCGGAAACGCAGAGGCCCGTGAGACCAGCAGCCGGAAAACTGGCCTCCCCGGCGAGTGCCCTGCTCTGCTCGGGTGGGAGGACAGGAGGGAACGGGGCGGTGGGGGCTGCAGCCCTGAGCTCCTCGCTCAGGCTCTGTGGAGGGTCCAGGAGTCGGAGCTGAGTCTGCGCAGCTCTGTCTTGGCCCGTCATGGAGGTGATGGTCTGAACGACCAAACCTCATGGCAGAGCTGTCGCTCAGTGATACCTCACCTGCCTGGTGAGTGCCAGGTCCTGAGTCTGATTCCTGGTCAGAGCGAGAGGGAATGAGATATTCTGCAAGCCATGAGAAATTCCAGGGGAATTCTTTCCAGGGCAGAGGAGAGCATTTTTAAAAATTACCATTGAAATGACATACAGGCTTGGACAGAGCTCTTGAAAACAAGAAGCCACCCAGGAGGCCTAGGGCTAGAGGAGAAGGTGAGGGGAACGGAAGACATAGAATAAAGACAAAATAGGATAAAAATACCACTTCTAAATTTATTTTATCTTTGGTACCTTCTTTTCAAACTTGACAATTTTGTTGCCAAAACCAAAGTCAGGAATATTCTCTTCTGTTTTTTTCTACCTTTTTTTTTTTTTTTTGAGACAGGGTCTCGCTCTGTAGTTGAGGCTGGCTCTGAGCTCACTATGTAGCCCAGGCAGACCTCGAACTCAGCAATCCTCCTGTCTCTGCCTCCCGAGGGCTGGGATGACAGGCGTGAGCCACCACGCCTGGTTTTTCTACCTGTTTTATAGGGTTAACTCCTACTCTTAAATCTATTATCCGTTTCCAGTTAATTTTTGTGTGAGGAGTAGGTCAAAGTGAGGTGTACTCTCTGCATATGAATATGTCATTGTTCTAGCACCTTTTGTTGAAGAGATTATTCTTTCTCCACTGAGTTTCTTTGGCAGTGCATGCCAGTGAGCCCATGGTGGTAAGCTGGAGGCCTTCTGAGTTGAAAGCGTGTTTACTGACTCTCACTGGTGGGATGTCCAGGCTCAGCAGGAGTGCACTGTGCGGTCTTCGGCTGCGCTTCCCTGCTCACCTGTGGGTCAGAGGACAGCTGTGTCCGAATGGGCCGGGGCTCTGTGTGTGTGTGTGTTTCTGTGTGTGTGTGTGTGTGTGAGTGAGATAAGACTGGTTTATCCTGAGCTTAGCAAGTGCACTGAGTCACGCTGATCACCTTTTTGGAGGAAAGTGATCTGCAGCAGGGCGAAGCTGGGAACCCGCGTGCCAGGGACCCTCGTAGCGCACAGTGATGAGAACTGCGGGATCGGAGCGGCTACTCCTGTTCCCTGTCACTATGTTGTCGTCCACGGTAAATGCTGCTCTTGACTGCAGACAACAGGATTTAACCTACGTTACGTGTTTCTAAGGTTAGCTTCAGAAACGGTTTTATATCTTTCCAGTGTTTGCTGGGGTCACAGATCTGGTCTGTTTTTCCAGTTCTTCTGAGCTTTGCGAATGATTTTTCCTTCTGCTTGGTGGCTCCGCCGCGGGGTTGTAAGTATTGTGCAAGTCGAAGGAGCACGTGGATGGGCATGGAGCTGAAGTAGGAGGCAGAACCAGGACAAGTAAACAACGGACTACCGCGGGGCCGGAATCAAGAAACCAGCCAGGGGGAGGACAACTAGGTCAAAATGTCAGAGCGCCACTAGATAAAGGTCCTTGTGCCCTGCAAGACCCCAGGCCCATGTCAACCCAAAGTACACAGTCCCACCCCATGTGCGTTGTAATTGTGACCCACTGACAATGGGCTTTGGACACCATGATACTTCCTCAAAAACTCTGGAGGTTAAAAACTCCCTCCCTTGCCGGGCGTGGTGGCTCACGCTTGTAATCCCAGCACTCGGGAGGCAGAGGCAAGAGAATTGCTGAGTTTGAGGCTTGCCTGGGCTACATAATGAGCTGAGGGCCAGCCTGAACTACAAAGCAAGACCCTGTCTCAAAAAAAAACCCAAAAAACAAAAACAACAGCTCCCTCCCTGGATGGGGAGGCAGATCAGGCACCCCTGGCCGCGACTCCTCTTGGCTCTCAGCTACAGACACCCCTGGACCTGGGACCTAAAGAGACTCAGGCTGCTTCTGCTGTTCCGTGGGCTCTTGTGAGCGGCCTGCTTACACTTCTCTTGGCAGTCTGCAAAGCGTTCCTGTTGTGTAGTCATTGGCTTTTGCTGTTCCCTTTCTCCGCAACCAACAATGTAATGACAGGAAGGCTGCCAGCAGGAGCTATCCAACCTGGCACACAGTGGCCCTTCAATAAACATATCTGGACAAACGGAAGAGCTCTGGTATTATTATTATTATTATTGCTAATATTTGCAGTACAAGTATTTAACCCAGGGTTTTCACACTGAGCAACACCCCTCCCCACCCTTTTTTACTTTTCCCCTCAGGACAGCATCTCCCTAAGTCATTAGGTTTTCCCAGGCTGGGCTGGAACTTGTGCTCCTCCTGCCTCAGCCTCAGAGTGCTGGGATTAGAGATGTGCGCCCCTGCACCTGGGGGGCATTGTTTGCTTGTTCTCCTTATGAACACTGGGGTGATTTGTAGGAAACTTTGATTTCAAATTCGTCAGTGCAGTTCTGCTGAGAATCGTAGGTGTCCGGCCTGGAGCAGTTTCACAGGCAGTCTCTTCCCTTCTTTCCTTTGTGCAAACCCTCTTGATAGCGGAGACCCACGAAACAAATTTTCCTAAGTGTTGAATTGGAAATCACCAGGTTAACACTACTCAAAGTCATTCTAAGAACTATCCATTGATGCCAACCCCAAGACTAGAAGCTGGAAGCCATTGTGAGCATGTTAATCCATCAGGTTCATTATGTTAAAAAATGTCTTTAAAGGCACAGTCCAGTATCTCCAGTATCCCTCCCCCCGTGTGTTGCTCTGAGCTCAGATCTATGATTCCACTATTCTTCATTCATAAACTACACATGTAGTTTATGAGGAGGTGAGAAGACATGCAGCCATGCCCTCAATTTACTGAGCTCAGACATGGAACCGGCCCTGCACTAGGTGGCATGCGAAGAATGTAGAAGTTGATTGAAACCAAATCCCCGTGCGGATGAGTCTTAGGATCACCATGGAGACCTCTCCACAGGAAGTGAAGAGATGATAATGAAGGGGATGGCACTCTAACCAACTAAGGCAAACAGTCACAGTTCCCACTGGAGTGGGAATGAATGCCACAGGACAGCGAGAGGAGGAAGAAGGATACGCCAGAAAAGAGCCAGAATTAGTTGCATTAAAATCTAGCGCCAGGATTTGGAATTTGAGT
>PVIC010031767.1:0-21097 GCA_004025085.1 Thryonomys swinderianus | reverse complement strand
CAGCTCTGTCAAAACTAATATGAATAACTGACCCCCCTTTAGCAGTTTCTGAGGTGGGCTGTGCATCAGAGTTACCTCAGGAATATTTATAACATGCACATAATCAAGCTCTACTTCAGACCAGGCAAACCAAATTTTTTAATAAATGGGGCCTGCCTGGCACACTTTCAAATGTTCAAGATGATGTGCATCTCAGATAGTCAGAACTACAGGACCCTATTGGTTCTCTAGTTTTCAGTTTGGGATAATAGAAATGACTATACCTGATTGATAGTTGTAAACATCAAAAGAGAGAATTATGAAAATATATATGTGCCTCCAAATATTTAAGAAACTTTCTCATGTCTAGTTATTTAAACTAAATTTTCAGAACATATCAATACTCTTTTTGTTAAAGGAACATAAATCTTCCTCCTATTTCCAGGACATTCAAGTATGGGTGGTGGCAGGGGAAAATGACAGATTGGGCACCCAGAAGGCTTAGTGGAGACCCTATTTAGAATCTAATACAACCTATAGATCATCTTCAGGAAAAATACATAAGTGCACATGACACATATGGACATTTGGCCTTTGTTCTTCCAGCGGCGTCCCCCCACATACCTTGAGGTCCAACCCTAGTGCAGATCAAGCATCTCCACCTAGTATTCAAAAGAAGGCACATCAGCTGGGTGTAGTGGCTCATGCCTGTCATCCCAGCCCTCGGGAGGCAGAGGCAGGAGGATTGCTGAGCTCAAGGTTTGCCTGGGCTACACAGTGAGCTCAAGGCCAGCCTGAACTACAAAGTGAGACCCTGACTCAAAAAAAAAAAAAAAAAAAAAGAGGGCACAGCAATTCTTATCTTTTTCATTGCGATTCCTAAAGGTCTGAAAACTGGAAGCCACTTGCTATGGGTTAAAGGAAATTTTTAGGTGTATTTTATGGTTATTGGAATGTCATTCAAAATGAATTAGTCTTAGAATGCCTCCCCACTTTCTCTCTGTCTCTGTCTCTGTCTCTCTGTCTCTCTCTGTCTCTCTCTCTCTCTCTCTCTCTCTCTCTCTCTCTCTGTCTCTCTCTCTCTCTCTCTGGTAAATAATTTCATTCCTGGTGAAAGCAATTAGCATAGCATTCCATCCTGCCAGATGGGATGAACAGGAATCCAGTACTTTGCTTCTAGGGATTTTCTTCAAACCTGTGTGTCATGTAATCCGGGCTCTGTTGGCACAGAGCGCTGACCGGTGAGGAGAAAGACACTCATAGTATAGACACTTGCCCTCCACTCCTCCAGTCAGAGAGAATAAAGACAGTAAGAACACAGTTATTTCAGTCCTTGTCAGGAAGAAATCACTAATGGTACTTCGTCCTTTCTGTCCTGCAACTAAACAACAGCAATGTAAACCATCTGTCAAAACTAAATATTATTAACTTAATTATATTAGTGACAACATGTAAAGCTGTCAGATGGAGATAATTATCTACTGGTAAATATTTATCAACAAACTATTCTACAAAAAAAGGTCTAAAAAGAACCATTTACCAAGAGCCATGGTGTAAACATTCTCATCACCATCTCTACTGTCAAACTACTAAAATGATATCAACTGTTTAATATAATTCCTGAAAATGTAACAATTAGCTCTCTCAAGATAATACAAGCCAACTTGGGCCAAATCAGAATTCCACATACTGTAAAGGTAAACTGATAAGGGATCACTTTCATGAGCACTTTCTTTGATTCCTCATGAATTAAAATCCTTTCTGCTCTGATAGCTCCTAATATAGCACACTTAGTATCCATTCTGTGTTAATTTATTTATGTAGGTCTTATCACCCTAAGGTATTATATACAATTTGAGGGGAAGATCAGTATCTAACTCATTTTTATAGGTCACAAAATACTTACAAAATGCCTTATTCATAACAGATGTAATGCAATACTTTTCAATTAAATGTTAATTAATTTGCAAATATTTAGCTGCTAGATAAAACCATACATAAAACATATAGTAATGGTAACTTTAAACTTCAAATACAAGTGAGAAGTTTAAAACGGATTAAAATGATAAATTAATATGAATGTCATGTAAGCTAAATGAATTCTAAATAATATAATATTTTGATAACTGATAAAACTGTCATTAACTGTCTGAGTAGAAAAACACAAAGTTTACTCAAATAGTTTTACAAATATAAAACATAGAAATGAAGAACATTATTCATGTAAAAATGGAAATGTCAACACATGCCAAATAGAATTGTCAACATACACAAAATAAAATAAACATACTTGCAAGAGTAGGTGTTTCCAATTTGCTTTTGTAATATAAAAAATACTTTAAATAAATGGTACATTAATGTATGTATAAAACATATATTCCCTGAAATCTGTTTTAACAATGTATTTGATGGAAAGTATAATTTAACAGAAATTTTAAATCAAATTCAGCTGAATTTTAGAAGGTTTATCATATAGAACACTCCTAACTTTAGGAATAGCTTATTAATACAAACATTAACTTATTTCTGCTATTTTTATTTTTTCTGTCCTAACATTGATTAATTTTTTTCCTTAGTATGATTGCTAAGATGAGAGCTAAAGTACTAATAAGTTAATGTTGCGTCTTTTTTCTGACTTTCCAATAGCAGGAGATTAGACTGATGGCACTAGCTAAGATGGAAAATAATTTTCTGCACTCATACTTTGCTGGCAATAGAAAACAACAAAAAAAATACAAAGAATCAAAGATTTACATCTAGAAGGGTTGTTGGTTTGGTCAATGATGAAAACTTTTTGTTTTGTTTTGTTTTTGTTTTTGACACAGGGCCTCGCTTTGTAGTTCAAGCTGGCCCTAAGCTCACTACATAGCCCAGGCAAGCCTCAAACTCAGCAATCCTCCTGTCTCTGCCTCCTGAGTGCTGGGATTACAGACGTGAGCCGCCACACCCAGCACTGTGGTATGTGGTATTGATTGCTGGTGGGTGTGAGTCACCATGCCCCACATTGTATGTGGTTACCTGGTTGCCTGGGATTGAACTCAGGACCTTGCGTTTCCGAGGCAGGCACTGGAACCACTGAGCTAAATCTCTGGCCCGATGAAAACTTTTTGAGTTATTACAAGTGACTATTGAGTGGTTTGAGAAAAATGGTCTCAACTCCAAAGAAACCATACACCTACAGTTCTCTTTACTGACTAATGGAGCACCAAGGTACAAGTTATTTCCAATATTTTAAATGTCTTTATATATAGTTTTGGCATTTCTAAGTATTTCCTTGAAAAGCTTATTTTTAAAATTTGTTAATACCCTAGGAGATACTAGGGTACCCTATTATTTGGTCTACATTTTCCTGTAAGATATTTTGAATCCTCAGATATCCCATTAAGAAACAATCTTTTAAAAGAATCCTACTTCATAGAATTGGATCTTTGAAAGATTAAATAAAAGATAAACCCTTAGCCAATCTTATCCAATAAAATAAAGACTCAAATCCCTGCAGTTAGAAATTAGACTGAAATCACAACAGATTCTGCAGAAATCCAGAAGATCACCTACTTTGAAGACCTTTATTTTAGTAAGGTGAAAAACACAGAATGAACGGATAGATTTCTAGGTACATATTAGTTATCAAAGCTGAATCAAGAAGATATAAAAATTCTAAATAGGTTAATATGTCAATGAAATTAAAGAAATAATTTAAAACATACCATAAAGATAAGGCCAGGACCTGATGGATTCACTGCTGAATTCTACAAGAAATTTAGAGAAGATCTAATGATACTATTCCTTGAATTCTTTGTTTTTTATTACCATCATATTTTTTCTTCTTCTTGTTACTTAACCCTACACCCCATTTCTCTTGGAATATTTTCTATGAATTCTTTAATGAAAACAGCAAAGGAAAAATTACTCACAAACTCATCCTAGATCCAACCAATAAAAGAGAAGTACAAGTCAATCTTCTTAATGAACATATGTGCAAAAATTCTCAACAATATATTGGCAAACATAATGCAACAAATCATCAAGAAGATTATATACCATGACCAAGTAAGATTCATCTCAAGGGTGCAGGGATGGTTCAACATACACAAATCAATAAATGTAATACATCATGTTACAGGTGTAAAAACCAAGGACAAAAAAAAACATGATCATCTCAATAGATACATAAAAAGCATTTGACAAGACCAACACCCATTCATAATTTTTAAAAGTCCTACAGAACATTGGAATAGATGCAAATTATCTCAATCTGATAAAAGCTACCTATGATAAACAAACACCCTACATCATACTACATGGTCAAACACTGAAAGCTTCCATTCTAAAATCAGGAACAAGACAAAGAAGTCCACTTGCCACTTTTATTCAATGTAGTTCTGGAGACATTAGCCAGAGTAGGGTTCTGGAAATATTCACCAGAGTAATTAGACAATAGAAATAAATAAAAGGATACATATAGGAAAAGAAGTTAATTATCATTATTTGTGGATGACATGATACTTTATGTAGAGTCCCCCAAAAACTCCACCAAAAAACTTCTACATTTAATAACCAAATTGCATGCCCTGGCTGGATACAAAGTCAACAGTCAAAAATTGATAGCATTCCTGTACACATATGACAAACTCACTGAGAGAGAAATTAAGAAACCACATCTTTCACAATAGTTTGGTTTTGGTTTGGGTTGGTTTTGGGCTTTTTTTACTGTGTTTAGTTTGTTTGTTTGTTTGGGTTTGGGTTTTTTGTTTTTTGTTTTTTGTTTTTTTTTTTTGCAGAACCAGGTATCAAACTCTGGCCCTTTTGCTTCCAAGGTAGGCACAGTACCACTTGAGCTAAATCCTCAGCCCTACAATAGTATTTTGAAAAATGAAATACTTAGCTATACTCGAACAAAGAAAGTAAAAGACCTTTACATTGAGAAACTACAGTACTCTGAAAAAGGAACTTAAAGAGAGTATCAGAAAATAGATAGAAATCCCCTGCTCTTGGGTAAATAGAATAAACATAATGAAAATGGCCACTCTTCCAAAATTCTTATACAGATTTAATGCAATCCTGATCAAAATACCAATAGCACACCTCACAAAATTAGAGAAAATAGTCCTAAAATTAATTTGTAACCAGAAGAGATCTAAACTAGCAAAAGGAATCATACACAACAAAGGCAAGGTAGAAAATTTCATGATGCCTCACTTGAAAATATACTACCAAACTACAGTGATCAAAACAGTCTGGTACTGGCAGAACAACTTATTCAAGGATTGATGGAACAGATTAGAAGATGCAGAAATAACTCCAAATGCTCTCAGCCACTTTAATTTTGATAGTGTCCCAACACCTTCACTGGAAGAAAGCCTGCTTAATGAATGGTACTGGAAAAACTGGCTTTCTACATGCAGAAGACTAAAACCAGACCCCTATCTCTCACCATGCACTAAACTAAAATTGAAATGGATTAAAGATCTAAATATTACAACAGAAACACAAAAGCTGCTGGAAGATAGAACAGGTAGAAATCTTGAAGACATAGATGTAGGCACAGACTATGAACAAAACTGTATAAATAGGAAATGTCACAAAGAATCAGCAATTGGGATACCATTTTATTAAAAAGCTTTTACACAGCAAGAAAAACCATCAACAGAATTAAGAAAAAACCCAGGAAGTGGGAAAAAAATGTTTTCCAGCTGTTCCTCAGAGGACTAATATCTACAAGAAAAAAAAAAAAACTGGGGACCCTCAAATTAGAAGACGCAGGCCAGAAATGGGCTACTGAAATGAATGGACTCTTCTCAGATGAAGCATAAATGGCAGATAATATATGAAAAAATATTCACTACTACTGACAATTCAAAATATGTAAATTAAAACAACACTGAGATTTCATCTCCCTTTAGAAAGAATGGCTATTATCAAGATTTGACTAATGACAAATGCTGGAGGGGCTGCGGTAATAAAAGAACCCTTCTCCACTGTTGGTAGGAATATAGACTGGTGCAACAACTGTGAAGATCACTCTGGAGATTCCTGAAAAACTAAAACTACAGAGTCCATTTTACCCAATCTATTCCCCTTCTTGGTATGTTCCTGAAAGACTTACAAGTATCATATCACACTGGTATATGCACACTTATGTCCAAAGCTACACAGTTTGTAATAGCTAAATCTTGGAAACAGCCCAAATGTCCACAAATGAATGAATGGATAAAGAAGTTGTGAGTATATTTTACAATGGAGTATTACTGTTTTATAAAGCAGGATAAATTTGAGATACTTCTAGGTAAATGGATGCACTTTGAGTCTATTCTCTTAAGTGAAATAAATCAGACACACTTTTTTTTTTTTTTTTTTTTGAGACAGGGTCTTGCTTTGCAGTTTAGGCTGGCCCTGAGCTCACTATGTAGCCCAGGCAAGCCTGGAACTCAGCAGTCCTCCTGTCTCTGCCTCCTGAGTGCTGGGATTACAGGCGTGAGCCACCACGCCTGGCACTGTAGTATGTGGTACTGATTGCTGGTGGGCGTGAGCCAACACACCCAGCACTGTATGTGGTTACCAGGAATCAAACTCAGGACCTTGTGCTTGTGAGGCAGGCTCCAGAACCACTGAGCTAAATCTTAGGCCCCAGATACACATTTTTAAATATTGCATTGTTTTTCTTTTGTGGGAAATGGGAAGGGTAAATAAGAACCAAAACGTAGACTAGATATTATGAAATAGGAAGAAAACGTTCAAATGATAAGGAAAACAAGGGAAGGGAGAAGGGGAAGATGGTAAGGAAAAAAAGAAAAGAAAATAGAAAGAAAAGATTAAAACAACCCTCTTGTAAATCAAAAGAGGAAGAGAGGATTAAGGGAGTGGAGGGGAATGGGGGAAAAGAAGAGTAAAGATATATCACATACAAGTATAATTGCCCTAGGAGTAATGTAATTATGTATATCTAAAGTGTATCAGTAAAATTAAAGATAAATGAACTTTACTTAATTACACTAAAATGATTCGAGTTTTCAACCAACTAATAATAGTTGAGAAATGTGTCCTTTTTATAAGTATAAAAACTTGTTCTACTTCATGCATGACATAATGTTCCCAGCCTATCCCCAATTCCGGCACTACTTAAGGGAACAGTAATTATCATTTAATAATATCCTCTATGTTGAAGTTATACTTCTCCCCATCTTTATCCTCAAAATATTTTTTAAAAAGAAGAAAAAAGAAAATATAATTTGGACAACCTTAAATCCAGAGAGCTTGACTTTACCAGTTGAGAAAATAATATATTTCTTTCTATTAATCTTTCCAGTTACAGTTCTTTTCAATATACTTAAGGAAAGGAAGTAACAGTTATTTAGCATAAGTGAATAAGTTCCAAGTTAGTTTTTTTTTAAAGTGGACATATAACAAAGTGATCCAAACAAGTAAAAAGTTATAGTAAAAAAATACAGAGAATGAGAGAAGAGGATAAGTAATAACAGAATGGAAGGATAAGTAAGTGGATACACAGTCATACAGAGAGGATGCAGAATTCTTGGAGAAATATGAAACCTCAAGAGGCAAATTCAGATGAAATTTGTTTCTGGGAAAGATCAGAGACACAGATGGTAGACAGTGTGGTCTTACTTCTCTGAGAAATGAACTCAGGTTTAATAGAATGTTCTGTAACTTGGGGAAAAATATTGGGACAGGAAATATAATAGTCAACACAGGAAGAGATTTTTAGTAAAAATGTCTGCCACGTGTTAGACATGGGATGCAACTGAGCAAGATTTCCCAAGCCATTTCTTCACAGACAAAATAAAACCATTCTATTTGGACTGCTCCATGGGATTCACTATGAGCAGCTGGCTGCTCAAGGAATAATCATCATAGTTGTTAGATTTATTTTTGGTGATTTGAGTATGTTTAATGAAAAATATAAAATTCTTACTTTTTTCTCACATTTTTTTTGAGACAGCGTCTTGCTTTGAAGTTCAGGCTGGCCCTGAGCTCACTATGTAGTCCAGGCAAGCCTCAAACTCAGAAATCCTCCTGTCTCTGCCTCCCGAGTGCTGGGATTACAGGCTTGAGCCACCGTGCCCGGCACTTTTCTCACATTTTTACCTGTAGCAGATTAATGGCTCCCCAAATCACTTCAACTCTTTAATAAACACGTATTTCTCACCATAAAAACATAGCAAATGACATCTGTAAGCACTACAGCATTTTGAGAGACAATCCTCACACCCATTAGCTCTTAATACACCATGAAATCTATTTGAAATCTCACTCATCCTACTCATTGTCACCATTTAAGATACATAGAGAAAACTACAGAGCAAAATGCATTTTCTATGCTATCATAAGGAATTCATTATCATTTCATTGTATTGACTTAATCAATGCACTTATTAATACATCTCATACAAATTATTCAATAACAGATAAAATTCCAAGTGTATTTTCAGTCTTAATAAGACATTTCTAGTGCATGAATATACACCCTCATTATTAAAGGCCTTTGAAAAATTCCCTACCCAATGCACCCTCATTTCCCTCTGTCTAGATATATCTACACAGATCACCTTCTGTAGAATCCCTTCCTCTTTCCATGCAATTAACCATTTAAAGCCTCACTGTGCCCTATTTACACACATTTACAGTGGGATGCATTTATTTACATGCCTATCTTCCCCACACACTGACCATACACTCTAAGTTCTTAAATCAGTACAAGGCAGATAATGTACTGTTTATCTTTGTTTTTATTAAGCCTATTAATCCTAGTATAATGTTTATCAGATTTTCTATAAATGTGAAATGATAAATGAGTGTATAAAGTTTCATAATTTATCAAAAAATTCATAGCCTTAATTATCTATATCAGAGGTACCTAGGGAAGACATTTATCCTGTTGACAAAGAAATGAATGCTCCAAGTGTCTCCTGCCAAAATCCCAGAGTAGCACAAAGTAGACTTTACAACAAACTGCTTCTCCTTGATCTAAACCACTTCTCAGTGCAGAGCTAAGTAGCTTTTTAAAATTGTATCTTTAAAGCAAATCTACAAATGGGTTTGACACAGCTAGCTATATATTATCTGATCCATGTACTGTACTTGAATCTGGAGATATATCTTTCAGTGTCACACTTAAAGTAAGCTTGCCAGATCCAAACAGTGGCAAAAATATGCATTAACACCACCATGGCACAATACCTTACTTCACACATTTGATGGCTGTGTACCCAGCTAGTTTGTTTTGACTTCTAGATTGTTTAGAATGTTCAACAGACAGATGCTTCTTTATTACTACTCTGGATTCCACATACCATGTGAGCTAAAGGTGACCCCAAGATATAAAAGTCAAATCAGACAGACACACCACAAACCAACCAGGCGGTTCAGCTTCCTGAATCAGAGTTTCAAATTTGACCAAAGATGAAAAGCCAATATTGAAAAAAGCCATTTCTTTAAAAATTTAAGTTTAGTGGTATATTTTAGGTATACATTATGATCACATTCATCTTTGAGGACTTGTACGTATACATGCTATACCTTGGTTCTTTTTTTTCCCCTCAATCCCCTACCTGCCCTTCCTCCCCTCACCCTACTATGTACAAAGCCTTGTTTCCATTTCTTCCTTGTTGTCTCATATTTTTTCCCTTCCCTTCTTTCTTTTCTCCTAACTTCCTTCCCTATTTCCCCTATCCTTTTGTACATTTACCTTCTGTTTTACATTATCTATTATACATTTTGGTCCTCATTTATTCTTTCAATTTCTCACACCAGAGAAGCTATTCAGTATTTACACCTGTGTCCTATTTGTTTGACCTAAGAGTATGGCTTCAATGTGCATCCAATTAACTATAAATGTCCTTAATGTATCATTCATTATGGCTGAATAGTACTCCATTTTATTTTAAACAACAACAACAACACATCTTTATCCAGTCTCCAGTTGATGGCCATTTGGGTTCTTTCCAAGATTTAGGGTATTACAAACTATGTGGCTAAAAACATAGGTGCACATATGTTTCTATAGTATGATGCTTTTAATTCTTTCATGAATATATTCAGCAAGGAATTAATGGGGTCAAATGGGACATCTAATCTTATTTTCTGAGGAACCTCCACACTGATTTCCAGTGGTTGTACCACATTCTCACCAATGGTGGATAAGGGTTCTTTTTTTTCCCTGCAGCCCCACTAGCATTTGCTTTCGTTTGATTTCTTGATAGCAGTCATTACTTCTGTAGTGAATCGGAATCTGTGTTGTTTTCATCTGTATCTCTTGAGTGACCAGTGATGCTGAATATATTTTCATATGCGCAAAAGTTTTTGAGTTCCCAGTTGTTGATTCCTTCTGCTAGTCCCCATGCTACTGAAGTTTTGCTCATGAAGTCTTTTCCTACACAAACATCTTCAAGCATTCTATTTATTGTATCTTTTAGCAGATTTGGTTTCTTTAGATCTTAAATCCACTTTGATTTTCAGTCAACAGATTGACAGCCAGCTTTTGCAGCACCATTTATTATAGAGAAGATCTTTCCTCCACTGAGGATATATGATTCTTTTGTCAAGTATGTGGTAGCTGTGTGTGTCTGGTTGTTTCTGCATCTTCTAGTCTGTTCCACTGATGCTCAAGTCTGTTTCTTTGTAAGTACCTGCTGTTTTTATCACAGTGGCTTTGTAGTATAGTTTGAAGTTGGAGATTGTGATACATCTGCTGTGTCTTTGTTGCCTAGAATTGCTTTTGCTATTCTAGGTCTTTTCCAATTCCAGATGAATTTGTGGATTATTTTCTCTAGTTCTTTTAAATATATTATTGAATATTACATATGTAGCTGTGGCTTTTTTATCATGGCTAGTTGGAGTCCTATATGCCTCATTTATCTGTAGGTCAAATTCTTTTCTCCTGCTTGGAAAGTTTTCTGCCATTACATACGTGAATAGTTTTCTTAATGTCATTTGCACTATCTCTTATTTCTTCATTGATTCTGATGAGTCTTGTTATTCTTCTTTGCATTATCTAGCAGCTGCTGGATTGATTTCTCACATCCCTTACTATTTTTGTTTTTTGAGACAGGGTCTCACTTTGTAGTTCAGGCTGGCCCTGAGTTCACTATGTACCCCAGGCAAGCCTGGAACTCAACAATCCTCCTGTCTCTGCCTCCCGAGTGCTGGGATTACAGGCATAAGACACCACACCTGGCACTGTGGTATGTGGTATTGATTGCTGGTGGGCATGAGTCACCACACCCAGCACTGTATGTGGTTACCAGGATCGAACTCAGGACCTTGTGCTTGTGAGGCAGGCGCCAGAACCACTGAGCTAAATCTCCAGCCCCCAGTCCCTTACTATTTTTAAGGAATCTTTTCTTTCCTGGTCACTAACTGCCATCCTGTGTTCTATGAGATTTTGTCTTCATATTCACTAAATCTACTGCGTAAATCTTCAGTGGAGTTTTTAATCTCTTGGGTTTCTGTTTGAATCTATTTATAAGATTCCACTTGTTTCCTACGCTAAAGTTCAATCATGTTCTGAGGTCTTCTATTATGTGTCTTTCACCATGGTCACTATCTCTATTGTTATCAGAGAGATTATTTCTGATTTCATTTTTTCCAGATCCTCTTTTGTTTCCAGTTCAGGGACTCCAGGTAGTTGAGTTTCAGGTTGACCCTTCTCACTGCTCTACCAACTTTCCTTTGGTGATCTGGAATTCTTGGTTTGGGTCTTATTTATTTTCTCATTTCTTTTTCTTTTTTAAATGTTTTTGGTTTAATTCCTGGGTTGCTACCTATAAAATGTTTATTGCACATAACACAGTCAGCAGCCCTCTGTAAATGTCCCAGCTGAACTGTCAGTCTCACTCACTGTACAACAAACCAAGGTGTATCTGTCGGGCTTCCTCCCTATACAATGGTCCCACAAGAGCTCTGGGCCTATGACTGTGTGGAGGTCACAGTCACTAAGCCTGTGTAACTGTCCCAAACAAACTTGCAGACTACTGGGTTTACTTATCACAGTGCTGACCTTGTATCTAGATACACTACTGAATCTGGTTATTAAGTCTAGAAGTCTCTTGGTGGGATATTTGCAGTCTTCTCTATAGAGTATCCTATCTTTTCCTATCTTAATTCCTTTTCATTTCTTTCTCTTAAGACAGCGATTTTATCATAAAAATAGAAGTAATCCTGGGTTCCAGTCAAACAAAGTTGTGTCTGTGACATGAAGGAATTAGGAACACATGGACCCAAAATATGCCCCTCTAATATGTTGACTATGTTGAGTAAAAGGCATTTGAAAAACAATAGATGCTTAATAAGACCACTCTGAACTTTGTTTCTACTCTAGAAGTCATGAGACAATAATTCCATGTTAAGGATGCCCTTCTCATTCCTGTCACCACGGACAGGAAGTTGAGGCCAAGAAAATCTGTACAAACCAGCCTTTCTGAACTAACTCATATCTCTCTAGTTGCTTCTCCATGAACATATACCCTAGCCCAAGCCCCTTTGCCTCACCACATTTTCAGAGTTTACTACAAGAGTTTAGTACAAGTATTTAGTACAGGTATTTGACACTAACTGCTCTTTGGTTTCTTCTTTGCCCTCATGAGATCCCTATGAAATATAAAACTGGGTGCTTCTCTCTTGTTAATCTGTATCATGTTAATTCAATTATCTGGCTCAGTCAGATACCTTAAATAAGTAAGGGTACTTTTTCCTCCCTTTACTGATCTTGCTGGGCAAACAAGTAAGAGGACCAATCAGGAAAGTTCTTGGATATAAAATCTGTTTGGAAACTGATAGCAGTTTGTCCTATGAGATTAAATTGACACAACAAGACGAGTATCAAGTGTTCTCTCTCACAATTAGGGGCTTAAAAATTGATATGAAAACAGAACAGTGATGAGTGGAGCTGAGGTGAATGGGGGGGAGACATAGAGTCTAGATAAGAAGCACAAGGACACAGTGACATGAAGTAGTAAATGCTATGTTTTCAGTAAAGTAGACTGATTAAAGTTTATAATACCTGTGAAATCTTTTTCTAAATAATTAGAAAAGAGGCAAAGACTCCAAACACAAAGTGATGACAAGCAAATAGAAACAATAATTACCCTGAACTGATCAGTACACCATTGAATGCAATGCCCATGTCTATTGTCACTGGATAATAAAAGCTTGAAGTAATTTTTTCCACTCATAGTTCCAGGAATATCTCTGTCTTGTTTCGAGTCTAAAAGTATATATCTAATTTTAAAAAGTGAAATTACTTGCCTAGAGATGTGATTCAAGTTCTTCTCTCAACACTCAGATATACCACTGTGACAAGTCCAGTGAGTTAAGGCCCTTTTCTTCTGGCATTCAACCCATGGACCCACTGTGCTATATTTGCAAGAGGATTAAAAAAAAAATCCTGCCTAAGACCAGCCCTTGGGCCATCTAAACACCTCAGGTGAGTGCTGTGCTGAGGAGATATATTCAAGGGGAAACAAAGGAACCCAAGGCAACTAGCAAACCAGTGTGAGAATTATTCCAAAGCCTCAGATGATCCGCTTAGTACACTGCCATGGCTTCCCAGTGAATCAAATATGATTTTAATCATATTTGACTCTAAATGAGCCCTTGATGCTGAGAAGATTCCAGTTTCATAGGACTGAGTTCCTGAAAGCTGAGAGTCTCAATAATTTTCCCTCAGTACAAAGTTATTACACTTGTGTTTTTCCATATACAAGCATACAAATTTTTGAAGTATGGTTTTTATTTAAATAGGGGGGAAAATAGACAACTATAAGTAAAACAAGTTGAAATATGGTAATGGAGATCATTTTAACATGAAATTCTGAAACAAAGTATTGTCCTTGTACTTAATAGAAATGATTTGTTAGTCATTTGTTAGTCCTGTGACCCACCTATAAAATAAGCTCCATCTACTAAATGAAGGTGACAATAATAGATTATTGATTTATTAGGGAAAATTCTGGTTGTGGAAGTAAGACCACTTTATTGTCTGTATAGCACTGTACAATAAATGACATAATTACTATAGTTTATTCAAAGGTAATGTCCTCTACATACCTGTCAAAAGTTAAGTGCTACAAAACCAAGAAGGACATAAGACTGGAATGGTGGTTGGTGCACACTTTCTTTTGACAGTAGTAGAAAAGTATGCTTTCCACCTCTCCAGAATAGATTCAAAATTGTGTTTCCAGTCTATGCAATAATCTTAAATCTGCTGCCTAAATTGATTACAGTAATAGTCATGAATGTGGCAAGTAAGAAATTTTGATTTCTTAGCTACCACTTCTTACACAAAGTCTTCAAGCTTTTGTTCCTGTCCTCTATTTACCTTTGCCACACAAATATCCCCATTCTAGAAGGGACTAGAGTCAGAAACACTCCTACATTCATAGCATTCAACTGAAACCATCAGCCCTCTGGAAACTTCCAGAATCCAAGATCAAAACTCATCTTCCATTTACACTTTTGCCTACAGTTTGACCTCCAACCCTCCTGGGAACCTATAATTAATTTTCTTTAGATTTTATTTTAGACCACCCATCAAGATTGCTCCATAATATGTGCTCGTTGACAGCTCCATTACTTCCAGGTTCACAGCAGACTTCAGAGCAAACTTGAGCACACTGGCCAAGCCATACAGGCTGCATTACTAAGTGATGCTCTTGGGTACCATGAGAAGATCTACCCTAATCTCCCACACCCACTCCAACATCTGCTTCCCTGTGTTTCTTTCCAGGCCTCCATGTGCACTTGTGTACACACTGTTGCAGCCAAAATACACAGGTGGTCACACTGTTTCCCTCTGTTGATGTTAGCTTTCTGCAAGATAAACCCCAAAGCCAAGGTCTATCTGCCAAGACACTGCAAAGCCTCCAAGCTACAGATGAGGTCATAATTCTGTTCTGTTTCCCTTATGAGATAAACCACATCAAGCCTTCCTGACCTGCCCTTTTGGCCCTCACTTGGAAGTTGCAATCATACTTCCCACTGCCAAAGGTGTTGGTGTCAGATGCTGGCGTAGGGACAGAGGATCCTGTAAACTTGCCTCATCAGTAGGCTTTGAGGAAAGACCCCAGAGAGCTAAATTAGTACTTAATTCTAGTTTGTTTTTCATAATCACTGTCCTGAGAACATCCAGGAGTTTGGCCTCAGCTGTAAAATACTGTGTCATTTACAATATATACTCTGTGTGGATAATTCTAGGAAAAGTAGAAGACAGCAAAGCACCCCTCATCCTAGAGTTTTGAGTGACGGCAAAGCATTCATCCTCAGGGAGATGAGCTCTTCTGTTTAAATGACATAAAAAAAATTTTAGTGTGACTATATTGTATCTTATTTCAAACAATACTATCTCTTATAACTTACAAAACATGCATAATAGCATTTAGCATATAATAAACATACAATCAATATTAGTTACAATGAAAAGGAATTCTAAAACCTTTCCAAACATTTACCAGGAAATTTAGGTTAGCCTAGGCAGTAAGTTATTTCAGATTTTTTATCATTTTGTTTCATTAATTGGAAATATGAATTTTCTTATACTCCATTAATCTATAACATTTCCAGGATTTATCTTCACAAACTGCTCTAAGGTAGTATGTTATATTCATAACTTTCAAAACTACTTTCTAAAAAAGATATCTCTAATTGTACAGGAATATCTCTATAACATTTAATTTGTGTGAAGATAATAGACTGTTAGTTTGGAGTTTTGAGGTATATCTTTTTTTTTTTTTTTTGGCAGTACCAGGGATCCAACTCTGGCCCATGTGCATCAAGGGTTGGTGTGGTACCACTTGAGCTAAATTCCCAGCCTACTGAGGTATATCTTTTGTGCTTAATTATCTTAGTGGTCCTACTGTTTTCAATAATGATCTATGATTTTCTTTTTCTAATTGTAGGTGGCCACATTCTTGCCACTAGATCAGATCAAAGTAAATTTAGAAAATCAGATTTATTCATTCAAAGTGAGAGAGTCTATGATATCAACAACACCAGTAAACCTGTCTAGGTAGTAAGGAATAAAAGAAAGAAAAAGTTATGCAAAAATGAGAAAGGCCTTTTTAAAGCATTTTTACCCTGAAGGTAGGGTGCAACCTGCTTAAAAAAATAAATGAAGAACTACCTTTGAATCTACCAATGCTTGAGGATCACTTGTAATAAAGTCTTTATGTCACATCTAATAACACTCCCCAAACTCAGCCCAAAGGAAATGTCACCAAACACAGTCCCAAGAGGTTCCACAAAGTAGAGGTGGGGAATCTTAACTCGCCCCACCCAGAGGACAAGTTGCAGGTTTACTGATTTCCATCAGAGAAAAAGAGGCAAAGAGAGAAAAGATTATGTTGTCTTTTCTGAGCAGGAATTATATGAGAAACTGTAACTATATAAAATGACTTTCCATGATCTTGCAGATAGTGGTCACATGATAAATGAGGTAGAATATAAATGTCACACAATCAACATGCCAGTCACTCCACATTGCAATGATCATCCCTCCAGACAGCGGACTGTGGGCTTGTACTGCCTTTTCCCAGAACCTTGACTCCCCTTAACTACCAACTGGCTTTGAGTGTACTGCTAGGTGTCACACAAAATCAATCCATTTTCTTCTACAGGATAATAATCCTATTATGTGAAAAGAATCTACTGTGCCCATGCCCTTTTCTTCAAAACATCCCTATTCTTAATTGTTCAAACAGCTGAAGTGAAGTAAGTTCATTAAATAAAACTCACAATGAGCAACAGCTGCAAGATTTGAAACCATGTGGTGAGAATCCAAAGCCCCTCATCTGTGTGCTCAAAGTTATCATCACATCCAACTTCAATGTTCTGTATGTGGACATTCTAGGCTGTCTTCTGCTAAGGAGACTGCCCTGTTTAATTTCTTCTCCTGTATCACATTCTCTAAGTTAGCTAGGTATCTGTTCATGTACACTACCTTCAGTTTCTCATAGAGAAAAAATAACAAGCCTAACAACACTATTTGACATTGCAGCTTCCCAACCTTTACTTTATTCTATCACAGCTTGCCTTCTGGGATATTTCATAATTACTTCTTGGGCTTATTTCCTCTTTCTATAACTTTTCATCTTTTCCTATAGCATGGATTTTTAAAAATTTTTATCTTTATTGGTACATCATACATACACATCATGATCACACTCAGCATTGGGAATTTATATCAGTATATGACACAATTTAATCCTCATTTTTTCCCATTCTCCTACCCACACCAAAACCCTCACCCCCTAAATACATATTTGTTTCCCTTTATTACCAACACATTTTTTCTTTACCCCTCATTACTCACTCCTGCACATTTCCCTTTGAATATTTTCTATTTCACAATATCCATTATACATTCAAGAACTAACATCTTCAGTTTCTCATACCAGAGAACAGATATGATATTTACACATCTGTGTCCTATTTATCTCATTTATGAGGATGTCCTGAAGGTAGGTCCATTTGAGAATGAATCAAATCTATTATTCTTTAAGGCAGAGTAATACTCCATTTCATAGAAAAAACATATCTTTTTTATCCAGTCTCCAGTTGATGGACATTTGGTTGTTCCCAAGATTGAGCTATCACAAACTGAGCTGCGATGAACATGGTGCACATACGTCACTATGATGATTCTTTTAATTTTTTTGTGTATATTCCTAGCAGGGTAAATAGGTCACTGCTATATCATCAGGACCTAGAAAGTAGCTGTCGATCCTGAATATCAGCCAGGTTACCTAGATGTACCAGTGAAACAATGTGCCTTGCCTTGGTCTCCACTGTAAGGAATACAAACTACACAAATAAATATATGATGGCCAGAGCAGTTGCATAACTTAGTGTTTACATAATTACCATAAACAGAAACTCATAAGTTACATCCTTTTTTTTACAGCAACGTGTGTTAGATATACTCAGTAAAACCTCTGCTTTTCCCTCACACTCCCATAAATTACTGGTCCTATTCCCTATGGCAAAAAAGTTAATCCATTTCTTCATCTACTCAGAGACATGATATTTCTCATGTGACAGCAACCCTAACTCCATTTCCAAAGCCACTAACATGTCCCTCATTGTCTAAGCTAAGAATTTCACAATATCATTTTAAGCATAATTTATCATCTTCCTCCCTTTCTAATGGAGAGGCAGTCTGCCACTATTTTCTTCTCAGAGCATTGTTCAAAATTAAAACCAGAAAATATCTATCACCTTCAATATAGCTCATAGTGAGTAAAACAAACTAAGAGAAATAATTTTTTGCAATATCATCCATCACTTTAAGTAATTCCAACACAAGCTCAGGCTACAACTTTATTTTGTTATTTGTAGGGTGAGGTGAAAGGGATGGGATAAACTGGATTCTTTATGCAAATTAAAGGATGCTAACAGAGGAGATTGTTAACTCGAATAAAGGGGCAGTGTAAGAAAACCAGTTCCTTCCAATACACTAATTCTACATGTTCTGATTAAAGCAAGTTGATGAGGACAATATTTTCTCAGCCTGTTTGATTAATAGTTGGTATACCTCTATTTTTTAATGTGCTACCTTTCCTCATTCCATACTTAGTGGCTCACATAATTACTGATAATGACCTAGTTGCAATAAAAGTTCCCGTCCTGAGCTGAAGCAACCTAATGCACCAATGTAACAATGCTTAAAGCTTCCAGTCCATCTGGACTAGTTATACTTGGGCCTGATGTGAATCCACCTCAGAAAGTACATGCAAACAATCAGGAACAGCTAATTAGATCAGTATTTAGATCAATATTTCTAGGTACATTTTTTAAAGTTCTCCAATTTCAACAATCATTTTTCTTAAGTTCTAACAAAGGTCCTGCTTCCATAAGTGCACCAGTGGTCCTCAGCACTCACTCTTTCTATTCCGTCACAGGCCATCCTCATCTCTTGCCTTTCATTTCTTTAATATCAATTCTAAAGCTTCAATTTCCCTACCAGGTCCTATATGATCTGCTTTATTTGTACAGGGAGTTCATGGGATATCAGTGCCTCAAAAGTGCGATGTATCTTTTGGTCTCTGGATCACTAACAAACCATACATTAACACTATAAGGAACTTGGAGACATTCCTAGGTTCTTGTGTTCTTTGGGAAAAAATTCAAGACTTGTTAGGCAGCTGTCCAGAGTATCACTGGAAGGTTTTGCCAAGAGATAGATTTTCAGAGGCCATAGGTAAATAGAGAGAATATACTTTCTACAGTGAAGGTCGGCAAGTGTAGAAATGGTGGTAGTCCTAAAGTAAGAGTCAGACTGCACATATGTGATTAAAGAGATCTTTAAGGAATATGCTTTCCTTCCTCTGAGGTCATTGTTCTTTACAAGGAAAGTGGGTTATTTTGATGAACTTTAGAGGGAAAATATTTCCAGTGTACTCCATGTAAGATGTTTCTATTTAGTTTGTTTTGAAGCAGTGAAGGATTTTAAAACTTTTCACCCATATTCTGGATTCTGTGTAGGCTCCCAACCTTCTCAGTGTGCTCAGAGGGGGTTATACTCTTCAGGGCATAGCTTGACACCAAAGCTTGTTTGATGCTTCAATGAGTGCTTATGACAATTGCTAAAGGCAATAAAATCTGAGAAGGGTGAACACCAAGTGATTCCCATCATTCTTCATTATCTCCCTTAGGAAATCTAGAGAACAAAGTAACTGAGATTGAGGAAAAGCTCAATGTTGCTTGATTCTTCGGTCATCCTACAGCGACAGAGGCCATGACCTTGTTGATCCTCTGTTTAGATTTGTTATCAAGGCTTAGGATAAAGGAACTGAAGATGACTTCAAATATGGAGCTGTTCTTTAGTTGGCAAGGTGAGGCAGGGCTGAATTTGTGCCACATTTTCTTTATCTAGTAATCTGTTGATAGATATGTGTTCATTTCCATCTCTCAGTTATTACTACTAATGCTACAACGAGCATAGATATTTTTACATATAAATTTTATTTCCTTTGGGTATAAAGGAATCCCACAGTAGTAAGATTGCTGGATCATATGTTAGTTCTATTTTTAAATTTTTAGGACCCTCTGTTCTATTTTCCACAATGATTAATTTACATACTCACCAACATTGTGTAATAATTCCTCTTTCTCTACATTCTCAACATTGGACATTTATCTTTTCTGATAATATCCATTCTAAATGAGATGAAGTAATATCTCATAGTAATTTTGATTACATTTCCCTAGTGATTAAGGATATTTAGCCCTTTCTCATATACTTTCTGGCCAACTTTCAAATTTTTGAGAGAATGTCTTTTAGGTCCTTTGCCCATTTTTACTGTTTGTTTTAACTATTAAGTTACAATATTTATACCAAATAAAATGAATGTTAAGTCAAAAACTGACTCACAAAGGGATCAAAAGGGCCATTTTATGATGATAAGGTCAGTACAGTAAGAAGACAATTATAAATATATATATACATATATATATATATGTGTATATATATATTTATATATACACACATACCCAAAACCAGAATAATCCTAATATTAAGAGACCTAAAGAGATTGGCTGTAATACAATAAATTTAAGAAATATTAATACCCACTTTTGTCAATATACAGATTATCTAGACTAAAAATGAGCAAACATTAAATGGCATTCTGAATGAAATGGGCTTAACAGAATACCTTATTAATAGGAGCAAAAATATTAAGTTTTCTCAATTCACAAGACACATTCTATAAGATTGAGTATACATTAGACCATAAAACTTAATAACTATTAAAAATCAAAATTATATTATTTTTCTGATCAAAAAGTAAAATTAGAAATCTAAACAAGAACTTAGAAGGGCCGGAGATTTAGCTCAGTGGTTCTGGCGCCTGCCTCACAAGCGCGAGGTCCTGAGTTCAGTCCCGGTAACCACATAGAATGCTGGGCGTGGTGACTGATGCCCACCAGCAATCAATACCACATACCTCAGTGCCGGGCATGGTGACTCACGCCTGTCATCCCAGCACTCGGGAGGCAGAGACAGGAGGATTGCTGAGTTCATGGTGGCTTGCCTGGGCTACATAGTGAGCTCAGGGCCAGCCTGAACTACAAAGCGAGACCCTGTCTCAAAAAAAAAAAAAAAAAAAAA
>PVIC010031766.1:0-21114 GCA_004025085.1 Thryonomys swinderianus | reverse complement strand
GACCTGAGTTCGATCCCCGGTTACCACATATAATGCTGGGCGTGGTGGCTCACGCCTGTAATCCCAGCACTCGGGAGGCAGAGACGGGAGGATTGCTGAGTTCGCTGCAGCTTGCCTGGGCACCATAGTGAGCTCAGGGCCAGCCTGAACTACAAAGCAAGACCCTGTCTCCAAAAAGCAAAAAAAAAAAAAAAAAAAAGTCTTCTCTACAAACAATAGAAATAAGTAGGGAAATATGGGGGGAGGGGCTTTAACTCCTACCTCATATCATCCTAAAAAAGCTCTTTGACTAGGTAATAGGCCAAAATTTAGTAGCTAAAACTCTAAAGCATCTACAAGAAAACATAGAATGCTATGCTCATCACATTGGGATTAACAAATCTCTTTTAGCATATAATAAATAACGGTCATTTTATTTGCCAGTTATACCTCAATAAAGCTAGTGGTGTGGAGAACTAACTGACAAATTAGACTTCATCAAAATTTCAAACTTCTGTGCTGCCAGAACTAAAATGAAAAATAAGCCATAGACCAGGAGAAAACATTCTCCAGTACACATGTCTGCCTAAATATAGTCAAAAGCCCTAGAAATCAAGAATAAAGTCAATCCACAAAAAAACGGACAAAATGAACAAGTGCTTCAAATATATGCTTCAAAAGAGTGTATTCGAGTGAGTATATAAGCATGTGAAAAGTTGGCCAATACCATTAGTCATTGGGATAATACATTAAAGCAGCAAAATACATGCCACTTCATAACTACCAAATGACCAAAATTAAAAAGACAGAAAACGCTAGGTCTTGGCAAGAATTTGAAGATACTGGAATTCTTCATGTTGCTGGAAGGAGTGTAAAGTAGTGAGTGATTTGGTAGTAATAAATTAATCTTTGGTACTGGAAAACAGATTACTAGTTTCCAGTGGTGAGTAGAAATGGGTTGAATGGGGAAAAGAGGAAACTGATTTAAGGATGGAAGTATCTTTTTTCTTTCTTTTTTTTTTTTTTTGAGACAGGGTCTCACTTTGTAGTTCAGGCTGGCCCTGAGCTCACTATGGTGCCCAGGCAAGCCTCGAACTCAGCAATCCTCCTGTCTCTGCCTCCCGAGTGCTGGGATGACAGGCGTGAGCCACCACGCCCGGCAGAGATGGAAGTATCTTGATTGGCATGATAGTATCTGGGTGTATCCGCGTGTCAAAACTCATAAAATTGCATGCTTAGAATCCGTGTAGTTTACTGTAAACAAATTTGACTAAAATTTTTGGTTCAAGATGGAGGTTGGACTTGAGGAAACATAGAGTGGATCTGGGCAGAACAGTAAGGAGGCATACGGCAGGCTAGGTGGGACAGGGGTGCCAGGAAGACAGGTATGGCAGTAGAATAGAAGAGAAGTCAGCGGCAAGAAGATACTGAGCAAATAAAGACAGGACTACGTGAACAGTAAAAGAAAGCACATCGTGAACTTTTGGCTTCCTTTACTGGGATGGAGCACCCTAGTTTTTAGAATAAGATCACATAGGAGTAAAGCTTTAGTGTGAAACTCTGACCATGTACCTCCCCTGCTTTCTCCTCTCTGGGGAGTCTTCCTGCCTGCAAAATATGTCCAAGCCTTTTAGAAACAAGATCTGAATGCTGCTGGCTCTCTAACTGTGGGCTCTCTGATTCTCTTTCCCTCCCTCCTCTGCATCCTCTACTACATTCACTGCCAGAGACGCTGCATCTTTTCATGCCTCTCAGCATTTGCATTAGCGGATCCTGCTGCTTGAAAAATGCCTCTACTTGAATGAGGTATCAATCTTTTATTGGAAAACCTCAGGCCACTCGATGTGTGGCTCTGGTTGAGGAATCTTTGCTGCGATTTTTTGCTTTACACACCTGTCTTTCTCAATAGATCGTGAATGCCTTGAGGGTAAAAAAAATTTTTTTATTTAACTCAGGTTATCCTTATAGCCAGTGTCAATAATGTTGAAAGAATGGATAGATAGTGAAGGGTCAAGATTTCTTCTTCGCGCTCACCTCTCATTCTGCAAGATCTTATTAAGCTTCAAATAACGTCTCCGCAGAAAAGGAGAAATACTAAATCCGTTAAGTGGTGGCAGATGACTCGATAAGTGACATTTGACCAGAAAAATTCTTTGAGAATGATTTCACTGCAGTCATTCTCGGTTGTTTTGTAAAATGAAAATCATCACAGCGGCCCCTTCCCCATCACAGCAGTGAGCCCAGAGGAAAGAAAGGAACCCCAATATACAAAACCCTCATAATAGCACCCTTAGTCAAGTGAGGCTAAAATCAACTCAGTAAAGTCAGCCTCACTGAGAGTATTGGACACAAGGAGGATGTGAGCTAGAATATTCCCTTTCCTGGAGACCTTCATGAATGGAAGCAGTGTTTTCCTGGATATTCCTCTCTCTCCTTCCAGATACAAAGTGCCTTTATCTCTGTCTCCACTGCTTCTCCTGTGGTTCTTCCTTCCTGAACTCTTGCAATGACCCGCCAGATCTCCCACCCTCCGATCCAGCGTAGGCTCTGGTCGCCACAGTGATGTTTGCCTAATAAAGATCCGATCATGTCACGTGCTCCTAAACACCACCTAACTTACGTCCTCCAGGAAAAAGCTCATTCCGTAAACTGATCCTGTAGGTCCTTCGTGTGGAAAGCCCCGTCTTCCCTCACAGCCCTCCTGCGCTGTGGTCAACACTTTCCCCCCAGGACACATGTCAGATGAACAGAAAGATTTCCTGGCTGCCATTCTTTTCAAATATGGGTTTTATTACTCTTTCGAGTTTTGTGCATTCTCTGTTGTTTTGCTTTGTTTTGTTATTGAGGAATAAATGAGCAGAAACTGCGCACCTTAAAGCAGTACGCCTTTCTTATCTCCCAGTTTCTCTGAGCTGAGGTCCAGGTCTGGCCCAGTGGCGTTCTCTGCCTGTAACCTGGCCGCACTGGAACTGCCTTCTCACCTGGAAGTTTGAGAGGAGCAAGTCTACTTTGACTTTCATGCAGGTTGTTGGCAGATTTCAATTGCTTAAAGCTGAGAGGCTGAAGCCCCCAAGTTCTACAGACCCCCTGTAGCTTATGCAGGGTGAGTGTCTCCACGGGTAGGTCTCAAAGTCAGTGGGAGAGAAAGAACGGGATTCTGGCAAGATGGAAATGTATAAAAGTAACATAATTGCTGGAGTGACATCCCATCACCTTGGCCATAATTTATTGCTCTGAAGCAAGTCACTAGTCCCACCCACAATCAGAGTGTGAACCCCAGAAGACAAGGGTCAGAGAGATCATCATAGAGTCTGTCGAATTCCCCAGACACTCCAGCTCTGAGCCTTTGCTCATGCTGTTCCTTTCTCTAAAGTGCCCTTCCCCCATCTCCTGCTGCCAGGATCCTACCTACCTCTCCCTTCCTTCAAGGGTGCTCTGTATATCACTGTGCTTCCAGAACATTTTCTCATAAGACCATGTTTGTACTCAGCAAAAGATGCCATCTTCTGGTAGTGAGTGGCCTTCAACTGGCTTTAGACAGCATCTATCAGTATCCTGTTATATGACATGAACTAGGCCAGAAAACTTTTTAAAAAGAAAGCAGCCTTGTAAGGTTCCATAAACACTGTCTTGGACTGACCATGTCAGAATCACTGAGGAAGATTCTCAGACCCCTATCCTACTTCAAAGATCCTGCCTCGACGTACCCAAAGTGAAGCTTAGGAATCTGTGCTCATGCCAGGCATGGTGGCATATATATATGTAATCCCAGAACTCAGGAAGCTGAGACAGGAGGGAATCGCCATGAGCTCAAGGCCAGTTTGGGTTACATAGTGAGCCCAAGGCAAGTCTGAACTACATCACAAGACCCTGGGTCAAATCACAAGGAGTCATATAAACCAGCAAGAATCCATGTTTTTTTTTTTTGCTTTTTGGAGACAGGGTCTCGCTTTGTAGTTCAGGCTAGCCCTGAGCTCACTATGGTGCCCAGGCAAGCCGCCGCGAACTCAGCAATCCTCTTGTCTCTGCCTCCCGAGTGCTGGGATTACAGGCATGAGCCACCACGCCCGGCATTGTGGTATGCGGTGTTGATTGCTGGTGGGCGTGAGTCTCCACGCCCAGCATTGTATGTGGTTTCCAGAGATCGAACTCAGGACCTTGCGCTTACGAGGCAGGCACCGGAACCACTGAGCTAACCCTCCGGCCCAGAATCCATGTTTATAAAGCTCCCCTGATCAGTTTGACCCCAGTAGAGTAGACCCACCTCTGTGGGTTATTGACTCCACAGACCATCTCTGAGATGATAGAGAGACAAGCTTCGGCTAAAGTCCAAGTTCTGGCCATTAGAGAAATGCAAATCCTATATTATAGCAGAAAGAATCCTCATCACCAAGAACTCAAATAATAATAAATGCTGGCAAGGCTACAGAGAAGAAGGAGCCCTTCTGTACTGTTGGTGGGAATGTAAGCTAATACAACTACTATGGAAATCTATGTCTCACAAAACTAACACTAGGGCTGGAGATTTAGCTCAGTGGTTCCAGCACCTGCCTCACAAGCGCAAGGCCCTGAGTTCGATCCCACTAACCACATATAATTGCTGGGCGTGGTGACTCACGCTCACCAGCCATCAATACTGCATACCACAATGCCGGGCGTGGTGGCTCACGCCTGTAATCCCAGCACTCAGGAGGCAGAGACAGGAGGATTGCTGAGTTCCAGGCTTGCCTGGGCTACATAGTGAGCTGAGGGCCAGCCTGAACTACAAAGACCCAGTCTTAAAAAAAACTAACACTAAATTCCATTTGATCCAACTGTTCCCCTGCTATTTCCCAAAAGAGTTAAAGATCTCAAGTTACAGTGGTAAATACAGTGATGCATTATCCCTGTTTATAGCAATGCAATTCATAATAATTAAAACCCAGAAGTGCTCCATATGTCCATGATCAGATGAATGAAAATAGAAAATATGGCATCTACCCACGGTGGAGTACTACTCTGCCATAAAGAAAATAAACTTGAATCACTTGTAGGAAAATGGGTACATCTTGAGACCATCATATTAAATCAGACACACAAGCTTAAACAATCTCATTGTTTCTCTTATGAGAATAAGAGTCCAAAGTCAAAGACAGATAATAAGACATAGGGGGATAGACGGTTATCACAGGCGAAGGGAATCGGAACACGGAGGCAGGCAGGAGGCCGGGGAGGGATAAGAGATGAAAAAAGAAACTGAAATGTGTTATGTACATGCACCATCTCTATACAGGGAACGTAAACTTATGTACTGCGAACATGTACAAAAAGAAAAGAAAGGAGGTCAAAAGATGGGTGGTGTGGAGGGAAGGGAGGGAAACGCAACGCAAGAAGAAATTAAGATGTGTTATGTATATGTACCAACTCCCCACAGGGAGAATGTCAACATTATGTATGAATAAACTAAAATTTTTGAGATGAAGTCTAGCTTTGCCACTTAGCTTTTTTTGACTTTTGAAATGGTGCAGATCCTCTCCCAGCCTCTGTTGTCTCGGGGCTAAAATGGAGTCAAAGGTGCCATGTGCCTCAGACAGTGGCTGGGAGCCTTCAGTGAGCCGGCGCCTGCGCGGTGGGAGGCCTGACCTGGGGCGACCTCAGCGTAAGAGTTGTCACGTTCTGCTTGGACGTGGCGGTGCACACGAACATAATCCCAACACTCCGGGAGGTCAAGGCAGCGGGATCATAAATTTGAACCCAGGCTGGGTAACTTAGCAACTATCTGAAAATTTTAAAAAATTAGAAGCGCTGGGTATGTAGCTCAGTGCGAGGGCCCTGGACTATATCTCCAGTGCTGGAGGGGAAAAACAAAGTTTTCACATTGTGTTGAAGACGGTTCCTGGTTCAGCCAGTCCGAGGCATGAGCCAGGAAGTCAGCGATGTCACGGGGCCCAGGACACGTGCCTTCGGATGGCCGTGGAGGTGAGGGATAGGTCTCCACAGACCCTGTCCCTGTGTGGCTCACAGAAGCAAATCGTCCCGGGCAGCATCCTCCGCCTGCAGCCCCTCCCCACCGAGGCCGGCTCCTCCCACCCTGGAGACAGGGCCCGGCGCCCCACAAGGCTTTCCCAGCCTTCCCTAGGCAGCCGGGGCAGCGTGCCCTTCCGGAAGAGAGAGCAGCCGGCTTAGCCCCAGACACAGCCAGCTCCTGCCACAAGTCTCAGAGCGCAGATCCCTGGGGGCAGGAGGCGGAGGCACCATTCGCCTTTTCCGTGGCTGCCTCTGAGTACTTTGAATTTCATTAGGGCAATTATTTCAAATGGAATTAAAAGGGTTTAAAATTAGACCCTAAACTCTTAACAATTAGTGACGCAGCGACCTGCCATCCGCAGAGCCACAATAGACCTGTGTCGATTGGTACGTGAGCACAATGCCGGTCTCCAGATTTGCATGCACTATTACAATAAACGGCTTTTAATAAAGTGAATATTCTTAATTACCGCTGCATTAATAAGCTGCAAATTAGTCATCATTAAAGGCCCCACGGTGCCTCCCCACCTCTCTGGGAGTCGTCCGTGGACTTCGCCAGCTCTGCGGCTGTGGCAGGTTCTCAGATGGTTTCCTGTGGGCTCTTAGGACCTGATGAGGGGTGACAAGCCCCATTTGGCCTCCGGTCAGAGATCTGAATACCAAGGCCACCCCTGGGACCCTGCTGTTGTCCCACCATGGGGCTCGCAGGGTCCTCCGGGCCTAGGCAGCACCGCCCGGCTCGCCTTGGTCACACAGCTTGATCCCGTCACGACTCCCTCCCTGCATGGACACGCAGGCACTCACCAAGCCTCAAGTGGGCCCTGGGGCTCCCTGGGGAGATGAATTCAGCTTCTGCTGGGACCTGGCCAGGGGCCAGGGTAGCCCCTGCTATCAGGTCTTCCCTCTTGGAGCCTGAGAGAAGCCTGACTGATTTCTGGGGCTTTGAGCTCCGCCCAGCCACATGCCTGAGGAGTAGCGAGCTCTAGTGGTGCAGGAGCACTAGAATCTGGCCCAAGGCACTGAAGGCGCTCGAGGAAAATCACCTGCCCTCATGGGCTTCAGTTTTCCCCTCTGTGCAGTGGAGACCACGGCTGTTTTGTCCCAAAAGGTGATTTATACAAATGGGACAGAGGGACATGTTTTTCTTTCCTATTCCACATTATACTCACCAACACACACACACACATACTCCCCCCCACACACTGTAGTATAGCCTCCAGTGATAACAGATCCTAGTGCCTGCAACCTGTGTGTGCCACCTGCGTAGTGAAGACCTTGCACAAGAGATTAAAAAAATGGAGCTTGAGATGAGATGAAGTTATCAGCCACTGGATGGGCTCTGAATGCGATCACAAGGGTCCTTTGGGTAAAGAAACGGAGAAAACGTAGACACATGAAGATGACATGAAGACAAAGGCAGAGATGAGGCTATATGCACAAGGAATGCTGGCAGCCACCAGGATCTGGGAGGGCAGGGAGTGAACTGTGCCCCAGAGCCACAGAAGGGAGAAACTCAGGGAAACTGGCCTCAGAGGAAAACACGTTTATTGTTTTTACCCACTAGGTTTGCAAGAACTTGTTACAGTGGCCGCAGGAATCTAATACACATGGTAGTTTTCCTTTAGGCATCATGATGTCTTTCATGACTCTGGGGATTGGCTGTGTCTTGGCTGACAGGAAAAATGAGACTATCAATAATCCTTTACAGTGATTCCTACACTTTGATTTACATTGCAAAGATACTTCCATGTGCAGAGAGTAGCATTGTGAAGAAGATGGGAGAGTCTTTTGAAGGGGAAGAACTAGATGCTTTGAAACAGTAAGTCCTTTGTCTATGGTTATTCCATTAGTAGGAGGTCTCTGTCAGAACGTGAACCCAGAGCTCTTGATTCCAAATCTGTTCTGCAACCCAAGCTGAAACTGAGTTAGACACAATGGCTGCAGGGGGAAACAAACAAACAAAACTTCGGGATGATCAGGAGTCCAATTGCATTTTGAAAAAGTCTCTTCAGAATAGAATGATGCAGCTCAAGTCTACAGCTAAGGCCTGGAGTGGACTCCAGCTTTGATGAGGATCTAAGTGTCTCATGTCTGGGTACCTGGAAGACATGATCTAAGTGCAATTCCTGGCTGCAGAATCACTGAGAATTGGCCCCTCACCAGAGCCAGGGCTTCTGTGAACCTTGAAGGTGACATTTTAATTTAGGCCTCTTCAAGCCATGTGCAAAAATAACAGGTGACTGTGTGGTAAATAAAGAGAAGGGCACTCTGCAATGAACTGCTCTGAAAGTTTTTCCACTACACCACAGTTAGAAAAGCTAGACAGCAGATATACTAACAGCTGTCTATCATCAAGTACTAAAAGCTATGGACCATTCAAGGATTTGACATGTCCTCAAAAGGCTCATTGTGTTAAAGGCTCAGTTGCCAATGGCTTTAGGAAAGTGATTAGACCGTGAGGGTTGTAACTTCATCAGTGGATTTGAGAAGATCATACTTTGATGGCATTATTGAGAGATGATGGAAGCAGGAATCAAGGCCTAAGGGAAAGACTAAATCATGAAAGTATGACCTTAAGGATTCTATCTGGTCCCTGGTCTCTTACTTTCTGGCTCTTCTCTTTTCTCTGTGCTTTCTGGCCATCATGATATGAGACATTTTTCTCTGTCACTCCTTCTACCGTGATGTTTCTGCCTTGCCACAGGCCCACCAGCAATGGAACCAGCTAACCATGGACTGAAACCTGGGAAACTGTGAGCCAAAGTGAACATTTCCTCTTGTAAACTATTTTTGCCAGGTTGTTTTTTTTTTTTTTTTTTTTTTTTTACTTAATGATTTTATGTGTGGTAGTGTGAGGAAGAGCAGACACCTCAATAAAAAACTGCTATGGCAAGGAAACTACCAGCCCAGATCTTTATTTATAGCAAAAGGCAAATGAATCTTTTCACTCTGGATTCTCTGAATACCACAGATGTATTGATTGAGAGTGATTGAGCAACCCACACTAAGAAAGGATAATGCATATAATTTATTATACATTTAATTCAAGCTCACTTATTTCCAGCAATCACAAGTGATACATAGTGTGGTGTGCTAAAGTTGGAGAGCTTAACTACTTCATTTTGAGGCTTATTTATAATGCTAATAGTAATCAAGACAATGTGGTATTTGCATAAATATATACACATAAATCAATGGAACAGAATAGAGTCAAGAAATACACCTATACAAATATGTTCAGTTGATTTCTGACAAATGTGCTACGGGGACACAATGGGAGGAGAGAAAAATCCTTTTTAACAAAAGGTGATAGAAAAACTGAATATCCTTATAGGAAAAAAAGTTACTTCAACCCCTACCTCACACCATATGGAAAAATTAATTCAGGTAGGTCATTGACCAAAATATAGGCTGCAGGGCCGGAGGGTTAGCTCAGTGGTTCCGGCGCCTGCCTCGCAAGCGTAAGGACCTGAGTTCGATCCCCGGTTCCCACATATAATGCTGGGTGTGGTGGCTCATGCCTGTAATCCCAGCACTCGGGAGGCAGAGACGGGAGGATTGCTGAGTTCGCGGCGGCTTGCCTGGGCACCATAGTGAGCTCAGGGCCAGCCTGAACTACAAAGCAAGACCCTGTCTCCAAAAAGCAAAAAAAAAAATATATATATAGGCTGCAAAAATATTGACCAAATGTGGGTAAAAATGAGAATTAACTTGAGTCATATACTGGTACAAATTCCCCAATGCTGTGTGTGATTGTGAGCTGTATATAAAATGTACCAATAAAGAATTCAATTTTTAAAAAAGAAAAAAATTTGACTAAAAAACAGCATACTAACTTTTAAAAAATTGTATCCAGATTATATAAAGAATTCTTAAAACTCAATAAGACAAAAAAATCCGTTTAAAAAATCAGTTTAAATATTTGAACAGATATTTCTCAAAAAAGATGTGAAATGTAGCCAATAAAAACAAAAGCTGTTTAATGTCATCAGTCACCAAAAAGTGCAACTCAACAACTTAATGAGGCCTTTTCCAAACTAAAAAATGAAAAGGGGACTGGGATATAACACAGTGTAAAGGCCTTAAGTCTGTAGTATTGTGTGGTAGAAAAGAGAAATTACTAAATGTTAGTGAACACTTAGAGCAACTGGAATTCTCATATTTTCTGTGGCTGGAAGAAATTTCACAAACACTTAGGAAAATAGTTATGCAGTTTGTTATAATGTTAAAACGTACACTAATTGCAGACTAATGATATCAACTGATATTATCATTGTGTGGCTTTGGAGGAGATGAAAATATTTTATACATTAATTGGCATCGTGGTGAAAGGAGTCTACATTTGCCAGATCTCAAACTGGTTTGTTCTATTGCGTTGAACTGATTGCCTCAATGAAATTTATTTTAAAATATATCCACATTGTGGGGTTCTGATAATTTCCATGTTCCCATGATCTTCCGAAAAGAAACTGGTAGAAACTCATCTCCAGATATGGATGCAAAGACAAATTCGGCCCAGATTTTTCCTTTCCTCATTCAGGTTTTAAGTGTTGGTCTCATTTTGCCTTGTGTTATCCATACTCTCTTGTATGAGAATTTTTCCCCCAATCTGAAAATCCCCAGACCCTGCTTAGGGTAGCTACTAGGATTGGAAAGTGAAAGCCACACTCTGCTTGTTGAGTAGAGTCCGCCCAGAGAGACACTGAGGGTGAGAGGGTTTTCCAGAGGCAGAAACCAGGGACAGGGCTGTGCCTGCCCAATAGCATGATGGCGGCCCACTGGCTCTACCTGGGCCCCACCCTTGGCCAGGTCTTCACCCCTTCTTCCCACGTTCTCCAGCAGCCCCCCAAAGGGTCCTCCTCTCATCCGTGCATTCCGCTGCGTTCTGCTCCTGGCCCCAAAGCTTGCAACGGTTCCCATTGCTCGCCGAGCAACCGGCACCTCAGCCTGTCGTCTAAGGCTTAGCACAGCTGTCATCCCCCTGCTCCCTTCTCCTTCCGGGTCTTTCCTTTTCTGTCGCCGCACTCTGTCCCTTCAGAGGTTTGCATCTTCCATCCTAGACGTCCTCACTCGCTAAGAATCAGCACAAACGCCCCTTCTCTCCCCAGACTCTTGGGCTTCTTCCGGGCTGTAGCAGCCCCTCCTCGTCCTGCGCCCCACGCACGCTTGTCGGTAGCGCGCATCTGCCTGCTGTGTCCTCTTGTCCACGGTGTCTGTGCCGCGCAAGGCCCTGACGCTGTGCTCCGGCCTTCACCCTGAAAGCTGGGCTCAGAACAGATGATTAGGAAGTTCTGCAGGATGGGTCCCGTGGGACAGCTGCCCACGGCTCATCAGCACTTCAGTGCCAGCTTGACCTGCTCCCCGTCTGTGCCCGGGACCCCAGAGGTGCCCCAGCCACCCGCAGGCCTCTCGCTGTGGGAGTTGACAGCGTGGCCACCTGGACCCCAGTCGTGCTTTCATCGTGCGGGTAGAACTGCGGAGGGAAAACGAAGTATATTAGTTTACTGCTTGATCTCTGCTCCCCTCAGCAGAGCCAGATCTAAAGTGAATATTGATGACTTCACAAAGCCCAGTGTTTGGTATGCACTGAAAACCATTGTGTATTCCCTAAATAGTTCGTTTTGTTTTTGAAAGTTCTAAAAAACTCGCCGTATTGAAATGCATGTTGTTGCATCGATTTTTCTAAAATACACCTTGTTATCTTTTCTTTGGTAATTGGTGACTGGTAATGACTTTGGCAATTTAACATGTTCTTGCAGACACTTTTCCCATTCCCCTTGATAACTGAAGTCAGGAGCGAGGGCCTGTCTGTCAATCTCTGACGCCTGTCAGCCTGCATGATTGACGGCTTTTGGTCCCACAATAGAGACCATTTTTGCAGCCCCCGTCCTGTTATTTTCCCCTCCTTTAATACTTGTGGGGGATGGTGTTTGCTTTATAATCTGCGTTTAAAATCCAACTTGGAATGAGGCCAGCTCCGGAGAAATTATCACAATGTCTTGTTAGCTTTGCATCAGGAAAATTCCCCCGAGAGTTCCTTAAGCTATGATTCTACCTTCTGAAATTACCTCTGCTCAAAAATCTAAGCTCCAGCCTTCATCCTGATCCCTTCAAATTCCAGGAGAAAGGCCGAAGGGTCTGCCCAGCCGTGCTCTAATAGAGGGCATGACCAGAGGGACCGTGTGCATGGGGAGCGGAGCCGGGCCATCCCCTCTCCGGGGGCCGCGGTGTGTAAGCCCCCACATAATGAATGTGGGTCTGCATAGCGGGCTCAGCAGAAGCGACAGTGCTATGGCTCTGCTGAGCAGTTACATTCCTCAAAAACCAAAGGAGCCCCCCCCCCCCCAGCTTACGCAAAGCAGCCCTCGCCTCAGCCTGCCTCCGCCGGGTCACGTGACTGATACACAGCAAACAGCAGGAACCATGAAGAGCACGAGTTTCAGAGATGACACATTTCCCTGTGCTCGGGGAGAGTTTAGGGTTCACAGATCCACCTTAGAATCTGGTGAACACTATGGCCCTTCCCTAGAAAAGTTCACACCCCTTCATGCACAAATCCTGAACGGGAGGTACCGCTCCTCTGCGGTTAAGTCCCTTGCCCAGGAAGGGAGCAAGATTTATCCCAGGTTCCAGCTTGCAGCGCTGGCTGCTGAAGTAGGGTGGCTACAAGAGCCAGGTCCGGATGCAGTGACCTGTGCGGCTGGGCCCCCTTGGTGGAGGCCGCCCGCAGTGGGTATGTCTGGAGAGGGAGGCCTCTTGCTCAGGCCCAGGCCCACAGATGTTCTCTGCCAGGATGCAGCCAGAGAGACTGAGCAGGTAGAAAAGCACTGATCGGACGCAAGACAACAAAAAAGCAAGATGAAATCTGGTCAAACTGTGAGCCACACCACATCAGGAAACCAAAGAAGGCCAAGCAGGTGAGCCCGTCAGAAAATGGTCAGTTTCCATGTTTTTATAGAAAAACAGCTTTAGGCCTCTCTCTTCACTGTTCCCAGCAAGATTTTTCTTCCTTCCCTTCTTTATTCCTTCCTTTCCTTCCTTCTTTCTTTCTTTTTTCTTTTCTTTCCTTTCCTTCCTTCTTTCTTCCTCCCTCCCTTCTCTTTTTCTTTCTTTTTTCTTTCTCTCTTCTTTCTTTCTTTCTCTCTCTCTTTCTTTCTTTTCTTTCTTTCTCTCTTTCTTTCTTTCTTTCTTTCTTTCTTTCTTTCTTTCTTTCTTTCTTTCTTTCTTTCTTTCTTTCTTTCTTTCTTTCTTTCTTTCTTTCTTTCTTTCTTTATTAGAATTAACCTAGGATGTTCACATTGAGCTACCTCCCCAATCCAGTCTCCCAGAGGCCTGGCTAAAACCTCTAAAGTTTTTAAGAGGAGTTGACCTCATCTCCACTTTCTTCCCATTCCTCTTAGCTTTTTATTGTGGATTCACAATTCTTCATAAGAATAGTAACATCTGTCATTTACAGAGTAGGTACATGTGTCTGACTTTTACACACATCCTCTCATTTGATCTTTATCACTTGATGAAAGATGTGTTTGTAGCAAGAATAATAGTACCCTAAAGATATGTGTATCCTAATCCTCAAAACTTGTGACTGTTACCTTATGTACCAAAAGGGAGTTTGGGCTGGGGATTTAACTTAAGTGGTACTGTGCCAGCCTTGGAGGCATAAGGACCCAAGTTCGATCCCAGGTACCGTTAACAGAAAAGAAAGGGACTTTGCCAATGGGATGAAGTTAAAGACCCAGAGAATGAGGATGATCCTGATGGTGTTGGAAGCTCTCATGTGATCTAGATAGCTGTTAGAAGAGGAGCCAAGAGAGGCAGAGTCAGAAAGGAAACAGGATGATGGAAGTTGAGGTTGGAGTAGAAAAGCTGTAAGACAAGAAATGCCGGCATCTAGGAAGGAAGGGAAGAATCCCCCAATGCAGTGCAGTTGGCACCTTCCCTGTAGCCAGTCATCATGTTTGTGGTAGTTGTTATAGCTGCAGTAAGAAACTCATACAGTGCGATTATCCTTTTTTTCTTCAGCTGTAGATCTCAGATCTCAGTGAGTTGAGGTGATCTTTGCCCAGAGAGTTTCGACATGCTTAAGTATCCCCATGTGCATTCAGGAATCTGTCTGGTTCTAAGATTCCATGATGACCCTAACTACTCAAGCACACTGCTCCAAGGGGCTCCAACCTCCTGATCAGCCTCAGATCCTGTACCCCACCCCATGCTTCAGCCGTACCACATCCTTACCCTCTGTCTCTCTGTGCCTTCTGCCTAGAACACCCTTCCCTACTTCTTCACACCTTTTGACCTCTCCCACTGGGCTCTAGAGCCACCCTCTTCTCTCACCCTCAGAAAGATCCACCCACTCCTACCCTTGCCTCCTCATAGCCCAGGGGAGGAAAGGGAACACTCAGCCTCCAAATCTGAATGCCCCAGGGCATGGCTCTAAAGTCTACTTTTCTTTCTGCCTTTGACTATGTCTTTAAGAACCATTAAAGTGGGCCAGAGATTTAGCTCAGTGGTTCCAGTGCCTGCCTAGCAAGCACAAGGCCACTGGTTCAATCCCTAGCAACCACATACAACAATACCATGAGCAATCAGTACCACATACCACAATGCCAGCCATGGTAGCTCACACCTACAGTCCCAGCACTCAGGAGGCAGAGGCAAAGGCAAAAAAGAACCATTAAAGTAGTTCTGATAAGACCCTGTGTCTCAAAAAAAAAACATTAAAGTAGTTCTGACTTTTTTTTTTTTCCAGTTCTGGGGATGAAACTCAGGCTCTTGTGATTACAAGGTAGGCACAGTAACACTGAGCTAAATCTCCAGCCCTTCCTGATAGAATATGAATTTCACAAGGACTGGACCTTGCTTTTTCAGTTTTATCCTCAGTACTGGCCTGGTGTAGTTGTTCATTTTATGTAACAACTTGTCTTGTTCACAGAGCCCAGATATTTGGCCAAGCATTATTTTGAATGTTTCTATGAAGATATCTTTTGGATGAGATTAACACTTACATTGCTAAATGTTGCCTGATTAGAGCAGAGTACCTTCCACAGTTAGTATCCTTCTCCAGTCAGCTGAAGGCCTTAATAGACTACCTCCCTGAGCAAAAGAGAGGTTTTCCCAGAAAATTCCCTTTGCACTTAACTGCAATTTAACTAGGTCTCCAGCCTGCCAGTCTCCCTGAAATTTTGGCTTTTTAATCTACAATCATGTGGGCCCAGCTCCTTAATGTGCTCACACACACACACACACACACACACAAACACACACACACACACATACACACAATACACATCTTGTTTGCTTTGTTTTTCTGGAGAATTCTAATGCATTCATTCATAAGTGATTTTTTTTTTTTTGGATGAGTTCAAGGATGGGCTTCATAGATGACCTTTGTAGAAAATCTCCACTTTTTCTTTTAGGTCTAAAGGCCCAGTAAGAATAATTTCACAGAAGGTCCAGGAGCCAAGAGCCATTGGGCATTTGCCCCTGAATCAGGATTCCTGAGGATATGACATGTGTTTTTCACTGCAGGAAGTTTCTGCAGGCCAAGACAAAACTGGAGGCAGGGGCTAAGGGATGCCAGCCCCTCTGCATGGCCTCAGATAAAACCAGGGTTTCTTTCTGTGTATGTCCTGATGCCAGGGACCAGTGGGCAACCGAAGGCAGTGGAGGCTGGGGCCTAAGGACACCCAGATGAATGAATTCCTGGGATTCTAACCATAAAACAACCCTGAAAATATCTTCCAGAGTATCCAGTGATGCTTTCTGAACAGTTGCTAAAAAAACAGAACTGCAGGAATACGACAGGCCAACTTAGATCTTTAGTATCCATCACAGAATGTCACTTATTATTTATACAAAACTTTAATGTGCCCTCTACGAAGCAGACATAAGGAAGAGAGGCAAACCAGATAGACCATCTCCATGGATCCGATTTTCTAGTAGATCAAGAATGGGAGAAAAGCAACACTTGAAAAATAAAAAAGCAAAATTTAAAACACATAGGGAAGGGCCTCATCAAGAACTAGAGTCTAATTCTCTGAATCTTGGAAGTCTTGTGTCTCACATGTAACCAATAGGATGGGATGTGGCAGCAGGAGAGTGTTTATGACTCATTAGCTCATAAAAGGGGTCATGAAAAATGTCAAAGCCCTGGGCTTTGTGTGGAAAAATTTGTCCCGGAACCCTGAACATCTTGAGAGAAGTGCAGGTGTCCAAAAGCCGCCATGTTTTGAGGAAGCACAAGTTAGTCTTCTCAAAGACACTCCAGGAAGAGGCCCTCAGGTTTCAGAAAGAACACTCAGGCACCCTCCAGTCACTCCAGCCCTCCCACTATCTCCACTGCATGCCCCATTGCTTCAAATAAAGGAGAAAGCCTAAGGCAACATATTTAGGGAGCCACAAAGGAAGCAAAATGCATCATTCCCTGCCTGGCTACAGGAAGTTTGGGAGCCAGGAGTTTAAAGCTTATGTAAGACTTAGACCTATATTGTTTGGAGGTGAAACATTTGTGCAATTAAAAGCAAGATTAGAGAGCAGAAGCTGGAAAATGTAGGGCATCCTCCACAACCAGAAAGAGGTATAATCTGCCAGGAATGTGATTTGTGTAGAAGAGCGGGCAGAACCCCAGGGGCGAGAGGCAAGGAGAAGCCAGCTCCCCTGGGTTCCAGGTGGTAGACTGAGAAGACAGTACTTTGTGGACAGAAACAAAGGAGTCGCCACTGATGATTCTAGGGAAATGATAGAGTCAAGGGAGACTAGCAGGAAGGGTGATGGCTGCAGAACTGGAACAAAGAGGAGACCGCAGCGGAGGCCTGAAGCTTCAGGGTGGGGGCTGAAGATAGTGGAAACTGGTCGGATTATCATGGGAGCCAGCAGTGACGGTGGTCTGATTAGCTGGCATGGTCATGTGTCCTCGCCTGCGCCAGGAGCCACAATGCAGACCACAAGGATCTGCGTGGAGGGAGGAGTTTCCCAGAGAAGAAGCAGGAAGACAATGGAAACATGTGCTGGTCCAAAACAACAACAAAAAACCCACAACTTTGTTAGACATTTTGCTGGCATAGCAAAAGTGAGGCTAAGAGCTCAATGTGGAAGAGAAGGATGAGGCATAAAAATTCAAAGTCGTAGGAACACTCACTGCAGCCCTATCCTAGTAGTAAAAGCTAGGAGGTCCAGCAGCAAGGGACTGGCTGCATCCAGACCCACAGTGCGGGAAGCTGGACGCCAGGCTCTAGGGGAACTGTAGCTTCAAATGCACAGCCCTGGAAACGTATGCGTAATACTGCAGGCTGTGTGTGTGTGTATGGGGGGGGGGGTGATTCACTGCACAGTGAGTACAATAAAATCTTATTTATGTTGATAAAGAGATGCACACATTTTTTTCTTAAAAATTCCAGTAAGGCTGCCTCTTAGAAGACAGCGCGCACAGAGAAACAGCACTCTGTGGGAGCTATTTTTAGGGGTGAGGTCCATGTCAATGGAGTTCAGGAGGGCATAGCTCAAAGAAGGAAGAGCTGAGTGGGAGGAAGCAGGAGAGATTTTTCAGCAGCTGCTATGAATAAGACACTTGGGGGAAAAGAGACATGTCTAAAGCCGGTGCTCAGGAAAGTGTGAAAAGCTCCTACTCCATCTTGTTAAGGAAACTAGCAATATTATTCTTCAGGCTCCTGGAGTTCAGTTTGGGTTATTTTGGATGATTATTGAGCAGAGACCAGCTTTAAAGCCTTTGTAGATATATTTGGGTCACATCTATATATTTTTACATAAGCATTTTTTTAAATTCTGAAAAGATATACACCAAACTGTCAACAGCAATTATCGCTGAAGGATGAAATATCAGAAGACCTTCACTTTCTCAGTATTGTGTTTAATTTCTTTTTACTTAATCGTGCATTATTAGAGTAATCAATACAGATGTAAAGAAAGGAAAAGGAAAAAAATCTACCTAAATTAGACAAAGTGCACAGTAAACAAGTACATGTTATCTACAAGCGTACTCAGTAAATAGTAATTAAGTGACAAATTAAATAAAGCTAGTAACAAAGACTGAAGTCAGGAAAACCCAAAACAGTGGGAGATCAGCCTCCCCCAGGCCACCTGCAAGCAGACCCACGCAGTCATTCCTTGCAGAAGGGACTGACCCAAAGACTCCATTTCCAGTAGGAGTCTTGGGGTGAAAAAGCCTTTAGTCCACAGGCTCTGAACTTTTCCACAAAGCAATGCTGGAAGAGAAGCCCCAGATCCAGACAGTGGGCAGGAGGCTGGGAGCAAATCCGGACACACTGAACATCCTACCTAGGTGCCGGCTGTGTTCAGAGTTCTCTCTCTGTGCCCAGCCTCCCTCTCCCTCTTCTCATCCCTCTTTTCCTCTCTTCCTCCCTGTCCCCCTCCCCCTGAATCTCAGTTGGGTTTGGCAAATGCAGGAATCGCTTCTCTATAATACCCCATTCTGCGTTCAGGTTGTTATGGGGGTGGAGTAAAGGCCCTAAGGAGACCAGGAGGATCGCAGCTGTCCTTAAGGCACTCCCAGCCCAGCAGAGGGGCCGCACACAGAGTCCGGGCTGCCAGCTCTGGGGGACAAGAAAACATCCCGGTGTTACTCACTTTCCCATCTCTGGGACACCCACGACCTAAAGAAGGAGAGGTTTATTTGGCTCACAGTTTCCAGTGGATTCAGTCCAAAGTCAGCTGGCTCCAAGGCAGAAACGCGTGGTAGAAGGGCCTGGAGGGGGAACTGCTCGTCCCTGGCAGCAAGGCAGCAGGAGCGAAGGGAGGAGCTGGGGACAGGAATACACTTCTCCAGGTCAAGCTGCCAGTGACCCACCTCCCAACGGGCCCCATTTTCTAACAGTATGTTCAGCTACTGTACTTACTGGTGGATGAATATGTGTTTCTAATGAGCGCTTCCCCTGCCCCGCGATCTAACCACCCTCCAAACACACGAGACTCTTGGGGAACATTTCAGATCTAAAGCCATCTCTGCAGAGCAGTCCAAGAACCAAGTGTAGGCAAATATCCTTGGGGAAAGGCCAAGGTGAGCTCTGAGCAAAGGAGGAGAGCTCAGCTAAGTGCGTGGCGAGCAGACAGCGTGGACAACACTTGCACCCCAGAGCGGGGGCAGTTCGCTCCGTGTTGGGGATCTGGGGACCTGACAGAGGAGGAGCGCAGGAGATCCAGAGAGAAACCATATGATCTGAGTTCCAGGAGTCAAGGGCTTTGCGTGTCATGCTGGAGAGCAGCAAGCACATTGGTTTGGCCTTAGGAAACTGGCAGTGGGTTTAAATTGAGGTGGGATGGAGTCAGGCCTACACGGAAGGATCCCCGGCACCACGGTGGGGAACGGTGGAAGGGGGGACAGTAAAGGCAAGCAAAGCGGGAAAATTCCATGACAGGCCCAGCGTGAGATGATGCGGTCCTAGTGGCTAGAACAGCATTGGGAATGAGGAGGTACTCACAGAACTTCACTTTAAAGTGAGGCCACTCTGATGTGACACAGATACCAGGACTCTGCCCACTGCGAATCTCTCCACTAGACTGTCTGGTTCTTCAAGAAAGAGCTCCTGACTGTACATCATTCATCCACCCCACTGCATAACGTTCATTTTAAAGACATTATTGATCCCTTTTCTGGGCCCGGCCCAAGCCACTCACCAGGATATGAACATGAATGGGATATAATTGCTGTCATCTAGGAGTTCAGAGTCTAGTGGGGAAAGCATGTGTGTTAGACTGATTATAAAAATAGACTCGAGTATTCCTCTTTCTGTATAAGCATGCTTTTATAAAGTGACAGTTGATTTCCTCTCATACAAGATGGAATCTATTTCCTGTGACTTGAACCTGGTTGATCTTATGATTTGCATTGATGTGCATTTCCAAGTCTATACCTAAGAGGCCTGGGGACTTGCTGCTCAGGCTTAGAACTTTTCTGTGCCATGAAAGGCCATACGGAGCAGGACCGAGTCAGTTCCATTGTTCCAGATGGGACTGAAGCTACATAAGAAAGCAGAGCCAAGATCAGCCCATTCCAGCCCAAATCAGCAGAACCTCCAGATGACTCAGATTCATGAGCAGTAATGAATGATTTTTATTTTATGCCCAGCTCTTGGCTAATTTGTTATATGGTAATAGCTAACTGATACAGCATATAATAAATTAATCTTTTATAAAGCACACTATAAAATTCATCACTCAGATGCTACTTCGACCTCTTAAACAACTGGTATTATCCTACATCAAGCTTGAAACAGGAAGCGGCACTGAATCTTCTAAGGAGACTATATTCCAGGGGTCTCGCATTTCGGCGCATTTTGCAAGCAAGGGTAGCTCATTTAGAATTATCTTTTAAAGAATGTTTGTATAATGAGTAGTTTTAAAAGCTAGAAATAGTTTCTCTCTAGGGCAACAGGGAAGTTTGTTAGTTGTCCAACATAATACAGTCACCATTCTCTAGGGAAAATTTCAAGCGGTCTTACTGCTCATTATAAAAGACTTGGGTTCCCTAAACTAGGGTTTCCTCTCCTCTCTTGAAATCCTCTGCATGTGCTACTGTGTTAATTAGCTGTTTCTGTGTCACCTTTGGGACTTGGAGCTTTGGGAACCAACTCAAAAGCTGCCACTGGCTACTTCTGTTTCCATGAGTCACAAAATCCTTTGTGTCTTATTTATGACTCTCTTTTGCCAGCAACCATGACACCACGGCAAACTAACTTCATAGTCTGCAAAGAAACACAAGTCTTAGATCATTTAGAGTGCTTGCTCCTTACCCTTGCAGAAACTGTGTAATTCAACCCTACAGTCTTAGTAACTATAGGTCTCACTGAAGATGTCTTGGGAAGACATAAGAGAGGCATACATAGTACAGAGGGCATGGAACATTTTCTCCACATAGCCTGCAAGGCCTCATGTTCAGCCATCAGCAACCTCTTCTCCCTCTGGGTCCTTCTCCATCTGTGTCCCCTTCAGCCTCACTGCTGTATGGCCAGCAGCTCACTCAGGTAAGCAACCCCCATTCCCAGCCATTTCTATAGCTCTTCTCTGCTTGAAAGACTCATGGCACAGGCTTCTCACAGTTTTCCTAAGTCAACTTCCCCATACTCATGCCCTAACACAGCCAAAAAAAAAAAAAAA
>PVIC010031765.1:0-21103 GCA_004025085.1 Thryonomys swinderianus | reverse complement strand
AGGTTGATTCCTAGATATTTCATTTTTCTGGGTGCTACTGTGAAAGGGATTGCCTCCCCAATTTCTCTTTCAGTGAGTCTGTTGTTTGTGTAGACAAAGGCTGTTGATTTTTGAGTAAAAAAGTTTTAAAATTTCTTTTTCATTGTTATATACACAAGGCACAGCATTTATTTTGGTGCGCAGCTTGGGGCAGAAGTCAAGATTAACTTTTTTAAAAATATATTTTAAGATACAATATGTGCTTCACGAAAAGAGATTAATAAAATTGCAATAAAACTAGCCAATACTATTGAAATTAAAAAAAAGCCTAAAACTTCTGCAGTGTATGTATGTATGTATTTACTTATTTATTTATAAAACAGGCTCTCATGATGTAATCCAGCCTGGCCTTGAACTCATGATAATCCTCCTGCTTTTACCTCCTGAGTATTTAAAAATGTTATGAAACTTAAAAATTAAGTGAATGGGAAAAAAAGTTCCAGGTATTTATGGTAATTGGAGATCAGTCTGAAGGCACTATCCCAAAGTGACACTGTTGCAATGACAGAAGGGAAGGGTAAACATAAAACCAGGGAGACAGAATGAACATCAGTACATTTCCCTTCAAAAGAGGTTAATGAGGCCAAATGACAGAATTGGGGAGGGAAATAAGTAAATAATGTCTAAGAATTGTTCAAATGTATTCCCAGTGTCAGAGTAAAAACTTATCACAAGCCAGATGATTGAAGTAAATCTTTATGGGGTGATATTCCAATGAAGCCATCTTATTTGAGGAAAAAAAATGCATAGATATCAGAAAATGAGAAAAACTATGCAAACAATGAAAGAATGAGAACAGATCTTTTAACATTGCAATGATGAAATGGAATAAAATCAATTTCTGCTATCTCCCTTCTAGGAATATACCCAAAAGAATTTTTAAAAATTGCATTGGAAAGACAGATGTACACCCTTGTTCATAGCAGCTCAGTTTGTGTTAGCTCAATCTTGGAAACAACCCAAATGCCCTTCTACTGGAGAGTGGATAAAGGAGATGTGTTTTTTTTAATAAAATGGAGTATTATTCTTCCATAAAGAATGACAAGATTGATTCATTTATGTGCAAATACATACACCTAGATTTCTAAATTGCAATGCCACTATCATACTTACATTTCTTGTTTTCTCTGTGCTCATGAACAAAAGCAAACAGAGATGTGGATACCAATTCTAAGTGAATAACAGCCAGAGACCCTGACATGAAAAAAGATATTTTGACTCTGTAGGGCAGAATAATGTGTCAAGCATAGTCCAAAGGCACAGGCAGAGGAGCATTTCCTTTCAAGGGAAAATGTGATGGAATGTACAATGATGCGCAGTGCAATTTAGTATCTTGATGACTCTATGACAATTATATTTACCGTGATGACATTAAATATGTTGTCTAATTTCTTCTGAATGTTGAAAGGTACATTAAATAATTTGCTTCAATTTTGATACTCAATTTTTTTTTTTTTGAGACAGGGTCTCGCTTTGTAGTTGAGGCTGGCTCTGAGCTCACTATGTAGCCCAGGCAAGCCTTGAACTCATCAATCCTCCTGTCTGCCTTCCCAGTGCTGGGATTACAGGCATGAGCCACCACGCCTGGCTGATATTCAATTTTTTAAGATATTTTCAATCTTTCCTTGAAATGTTATTATCTATAATATTTGATGTCAATATTTCTTATTATTATATTACCATGACCAATGATAAAATGTGAAAATAAATGAAAAATAATAAAAAGGAATATGAGATTTCATTTTGTCTATATTTTTCTAATCTGACTCTAAGCTCCAAGACTAATTTTTTTTATTCTTTTCTTCTAGTCTCATGAACCAGACTGAAGTTACTACTATGTATATTCAATTTGATTTAAATTTCTGCTTTGTATGTATTTCTAATAAGCAGTATACTCAACAATGTTCCATTCATTGTTTAGTGACAAAATAACATTATAATTTAAAATATAAAATAAAATTCATTCACTTTTTATGTTACTTATTTTTATTTATAAATATAAGGTGATTTGTCTAAGGTGCTATTATGGGTAATGTTTAGGTGGCTAAATCATCAAAGGCCTTTAGTTTGTATCTTTGGACAACAAACCATTATATAAAGAGATACACCGAGTTCTAATTCTTTACCGTTTCCCTAAGTTTTATAACTAAATAACCTTTTTTGAATAAAATATTGCAACAGTGCTGCATTTTAAGGATGAAGGTGCTGTTTTCTGAAAGGTCAATTCAATTTGGGAAGTGTTTTTGGTTCAGACAATACATTATAAACCGTGGAAACCTGTGGCAATTTTCAGCATCACTAACAACGGGAAGTAAATTTCAGCCATTCACAGTAAGATGGCAACGTGGTGACATTTGAAGTCTGGACAGGGGCTTTTACATTCATCATAGGTGACTGACTGCTGTGCTTTTTCCAACTGCCAGATGACGTTCAAATGTGGATAAAAAAGATGATCAGAATGCCGTGCAAACTGAGACCTCATCATTTCACTGACAGTATTACTTTATAGCAAGCAAGGATTAAATATATCAAATTAATAAATCCCTAAGAAGCAAGAAATCTCATATCTTCCCAACAACTGTATCTTATTATAGTTACTACTTATGAATTTCAGTGAGTCATTCTCTTTGTTTAATTTTCAAGATATATGTCAGTGTCCATCAAAATGTTGGCAGGGCATTGCACAGTAAGACAGGAAATTTATGAAACATCTCTCGGAAATGCATGGTTGTTTCATAATACTGTTTCCATATCTTTATTTACTTCAAATATATATATGAAACTGTCAGTATAAGGGTCAAAAGACTGCAGCAATGTCTTTGTTTCCTTGCTAGTGTTTTTATTTAATTTAAAAAATAAACTGCAGTACCATGGGGGGTGATGAAATAAAGGATACATGAGTCATAACAGCATACAAATCATAAGTGTACAACTACAGCTATATGATAAGAGAGAGCATAACATAAAATCATAAAAATATGTGCCTTGGTTAACAGACAGCTAACACTATCTTTATTAAGACTTCTAGAAAGTACATAATTACTCAAATATTTTGGTTTTGGTACATTATATATACACATCACAATTACACTCCACATTGAGAATTTGTATCAGTATATTACACAATTTAATTCTCATTTTCCCCCCTGCCCTACTAATCTTACCTCCACCCCACCCTTATATACATAAGCATCAATTTTTTCTTTCCTCATTATTTACACCTAAACTCCATTACCCTTTGACTACTTCCTATTTCACAATATCAATCATGCATTCTAGGACACATTTTTTTTTTTTGAGACAGACTGTCCCTGAGCTCACTATGTAGCCCAGGCAAGCCTTGAACTCAGCAATCTTTCTGTCTCTGCCTCTCAAGTGCTGGGATTATAGGTGTGAGCCACCACCCCTGGCTCTAGGACACATTTATAACTTCAGTTTCTCATATCAAAGAAATATATATGATATTTACACATCTGTGAGAAACATTTTTCTGAAATGTATCGTAGCAATATCTGGCTTTGAACCTAAGATATATGGGCACCAGGAGTTGCTATGATCATTTAGCAGTTATAATGAACAACGAACTTCATAGGGAATGCTGTATTCCAGAAGGCTGGATATCCCCTGGGAAAGTTATGAGTAAGCACATGAATGTGATGCAGTGCCTTTAATTTTAGGGGACATACTCCTTAACAACTAACAAATAGTCATTAACAATACTTTTTTACTTCAAACTGCTCAAATTTGGAACTACTAAACAGATTTAAAATTCAATATATCTTTAAATTAATTCTAGAATGAAGACCATGGCTTTGAAAATTCACAACGGATTTTCATACAAGAATAAATAGTCAATATGCTTCGCACTCTCCTGGTAATTTGTCAGTAAGTCTAGGACTAAGGAGCATGCTTTGATTCCTTGGTCCCTTAGTTCAAAGAGAGCCTTATCATTTGTTTCCATCCCTCCTGTTTTATTGCGTGAACTTTGGGATGTTCTGATGCTCACTTAGTAGACTTGGGAGTAAAATTTCCATTCACGCAGGACAAACACAAAGTATCTTGAAGTTTTTTTTTTGTTCCCCTGCTTAGAACTAAGTAAGATGTTTGCAGATATCATGAGATTTTCAAGTCAAGGCTTCCCTAATAATATTTGTCTCAACAAAGTACAATTGGTTTAGACGTAGTACAAGCTACTATTCTTCATAACTCTGACATTTACAGTTGCATGTTTAGAATGCTTTTTCAAACTTCTCATGCAATAGGTATAAAAATAGACTATTTCTCTTCTACATTATTGCATCTCTGTCTCCCAACTTTTAACTATCATATTTCAGGACGTGGTGTCACCATTTGCCCATCACAACCTTGCACCATTTTATATCCGCCCTTCCCTTCCTACACTCATTAGACTCAACCCTGTGTTCTACAAAATTTATTTCCAAAATATACCTTACATTTTATCCTTTTCACTGCCTGTTTCAAGATGCCCCCGTCTTTCGTCCACGTTTCTGTGAGAGCCTGCTTATTGGCTTTGCTCTGCTCCTTCCTGCCCACAACTCATCCGTTTGCTCCTTCTGTGCATTGAATCCTACACTGTCACACTCCGATTTAAACTCTACAACACACACTCTTTATATTGATGAGAAAAGCTGCAGCTTTTTAAAAAATTGAATTCTTTATTGGTACATTTTGTATACAGTGCACATACACACTCAACATTGGGGAATTTTTACCAGTATATGACAGAAGTTAATTCTCATTTTTACCCACATCCCTACCCACTCATAACCCCCCACCCCTTATATAAATGATATTTCTTTTTCTTTCCAAATCATATTTATGCTTTCCTCTCATTATGTTCTACCACCACATTCCCTTTGAATATTTCCTACTTTATAAAATCTATCATTCTAGAACTCATTTACATCTATAGGTTATCATACCAGAGAAAATATATGATATTTACATATCTGTGGTCTATTTATTTCATTTATTAGTGTGTCCTCAAGCTGTGTCCATTTACACATAAATGAATGAAACTTATTCTTTATGGCAGAGTAATACTCCATTTTATAAAAAAAAATTTAAAAAAAAACAAAACATCTTCTTTATCCAGTCTCCAGTTGATGGGCATCTGGGTTGTTTCCAAGATTGAGCTATCAAAAACTGAGTTTACATCTTCCTGTAATTCCCCATTAGGCTGTCCAGACCTGCCTGCAAACCTCTTTGTCTGCTATCTTCACTACGTCCCTTCACTATGTTACAGTCATATTTCACTACCCAGTTAAACACATCAACTTAGTTCCACTGAGGATTTTTCAAATGACTATTCTTGCACATCCAATCAAGTAGTCCTTTCTCACCTAAAACTTTATCTCAGTAGCATATTTATTAGTTTACTTATCTTATTAATTATTTTTAAAAATATGTATATTCCTTTGCCACAAATTTAGCTCAGTAGCACAGAGCTTGCCAGGAAAGTCTGAAATTCCGAGTTCCACCCCCAGCACCAAAAACAATAAGACAGGGAGATTTAGCTGAGTAACAGTGTGTCTGACTCATAAGTGCAAGATCTTGAGCTCAATCTCCTGTACTACACACACAAAGAAGATTAAAAATTAAAAATGTACATACCATAAGATCACCAAATTTGTTACTTTACATTGCTTATCAAATAATGTAATGTTCAGCAAATATTTGTTTCCTGAATGACTAACTCACAATATTCATCTTTATCTCATCCTGAGAAATCTAATCGCTTTCAAGAGTTTACATTTAACATCCAAAAAAGAGTACGCACAAAAGAAAAACCTAACCAGAAAATTATACTGTTAGCTTATTACAATTATGCTACTATAGCAAAATTTTCCTTGCTCAGAATAACTAAAAAATGAATTGCAAATTCCCGTCTCAAATTTTTTGTGATATTTGAGGTAATTATTTATGGTAAATAAATTGAAAGATTTTGTTCAATGAAAATTACTTTTTTTTTTTTTTTTTTTTTTTGAGACAGGGTCTCTCTTTGTAGTTCAGGCTGGCCCTGAGTTCAGTATGGAGCCCAGGCAAGCCGCTGTGAACTCAGCAATCCTCTTGTCTCTGCCTCCCGAGTGCTGGGATTACAGGCGTGAGCCACCACGCCCGGCACTGTGGTATGCGGTGTTGATTGATGGTGGGCGTGAGTCTCCACGCCCAGCACTTTATGTGGTGACCGGGGATCGAACTCAGGACCTTGTGCTTGCGAGGCAAGCGCTGGAACCACTGAGCTAACCCTCCAGCCCGAAAAATTAGTCTTTTTATAAAACAAATTAAACTAATCAAACATAAGAAGCAACACTTTGTATCTTTCATCGGACCTAAACACTGTTTCCACATCCTCTTGTTTATAATGATTAGTACACTGAACAGCTTAATTAACTTAATGAACTGGAGCCCAGTATTTTATCTAACTGATCTTAGTATATGTGCTGCCGAAGCGAGCACTTTATCTAACTGATCTTAGTGACCACTGATCCTTTCTGCCACTCAACTCATCCTGGGTAGATACCATCCTGCTCTTCATTTCTACTTCAGAGGGCCCCCAAATCCCAGCACCAATCAGTTGGTACTGGAGTGCACAGCAGAGGTGAGTTGGAGGGAAGAGAACAGAGCTTCACCTGCATGGACAGCAGCTCCCACTGCCCACATTACTGTCCACTCTCTGCCTCCCATCACTTTCACTGAGTACTGCGAATTGTGCTGTGAACCGCGCATCCAGGCCATCTAGGTTGTGGCTTCTTATGCGAATGGATGGGCTGATCACAGAGGCGGTGCTTGAGGGCTTGGAGAAGTTGCAAGTGTAGATTCATTTGACAGGTTTATCTCCACATAGAACATAATAAATCAGTTGCTTGCAGAGTCATATCAAAACCACCTCAGTGACAAATTGCACCTGGTGGCAAGTGAGCTGATACACTTCCACTGTGCACCTGCATCTACTGGCAGGCTTTTAGTCCGCCTTGAAACTCATTTGGTCCCTGTTCCATTAGTTCATTTACCACTCGGTCTGCACCTTTTTGCCTAAACCAAAAGCTTGACTTGGTCATGGTTTTGGTAGCTCACAAGTGAATCCCAGCCGAGATGACTGAAAAATAAATGGCACTGGAGAATCTCTTTGAAAGGGAGAAACAATGCGATGATGTGAAACAGAAGGGCCTACAATTGCCAATAAACATAAAGCAGCATTTAAAATAATATAGCAAAACTCCTACTTAAATTATGGGTTCATTGCAACAGGCAATTCACATTCTCCAACCCACTTTATATTACAACTGGCCATCCAACAAAACCATTAAACGTTCAAATCTATCTGACCACATGGAAACCAAACATGCTACATTGAAAGAAGAATCTTTGGAATTTTTTTTGTTTTGTTTTGTTTTTTTGAGACAGGGTTTCACTTTGCAGTTCAGGCTGGCCCTGAGCTCACTATGTAGCCCAGGCAAGCCTCGGACTCCGCAATTCTCCTGTCTCTGCCTCCCAAGTGCTGGGATTACAGGCATGAGCCACCAGGCCTGGCACTGTGGAATGTGGTGCTGATTGCTGGTTGATTGCTGGTGGGCATGAGTCACCACGCCCAGCATTATATGTGGTTACCGGGATCGAACTCAGGACCTTGCTTTTGCGAGGTAGGCATTGGAACCTCTGAGCTAAATCTCTGGCCCAGAATCTTTGGAATTTTTAAAAAGAAACAAACAAACAAAAAAAATCAATGCAAAGAATAAAAGCAGTAATTGAAGGTCACCTCTTCATCAAATCTGTCTTCACTAAGAACGTTGTGCTTAGTAGCTAACCTCAGTGCTAAAGCTAAGAAGTCTTTTACTACTGCTAAAGTTGATTTTCTCTGCTGCTAAGGATATGAGACATGAATTTTTAGTAGACTGCAGTTCACAAGGTGAAAGTGTTTTTTTCTTCTGGCTATTATCACAACTAGGTGAACTGTTGAAATAGAAAAGGATATTGAGGCAAAATTATTAGAGAAGATTAGGGGGTCACAGTGATATGAAATCCAGGTTGACAGGATCACTAGTGTTGACAACAGGCATGGATATCAGTGATTGTATACATCTCATTTAAGGAGGATAGGCATGAGGACATGCTATGTGCACTTTTGCTGCCCAGCACCACAAATACAGCACTCGTCAAGTATTTGAATTATTATGTGTGAGAAAAACTGAATTGGTTATTTTGTTTTAGTAAATATGGTTGCCATGACAGAAAAGCTTTCTGTTTCCACATTCTAGTAGCAGAGGACCTCCTGATGTGAGTCTCCACACTTTGTCAGGCATAGAGAAATGCAAGATAGACAAAAGGTGTCACTTGCATTTAACATTGTTTTGTGAGATAGGTTTAAAATTACAAACTGTAGTTAAGCATGCACCCTTAGCTCACTTTTGTTCATGCAGCTGTTTGAGAAAATGGCTATAGAACAAATACAAAAGTGAGATGGGTCTCTAAAGGTAGCTCACTGACCAGAGTTTTTGAGTTAGGAAAACCACTACAGAGATTTCTTTTTTTTTTTTTTGAGACAGGCTCTCACTTTGTAGTCCAGGCTGGCCCCGAGCTCACTATGTAGCCCAGGCAAGCTTCAAACTCAGCAATCCTCCTGCCTCTGCCTCCAGAGTGCTGGGATGACAGGTGTGAGCCACCATGCCCGGCAGAGATTTCTTTTAGAAAAATAGCCATCACTGGCAGCATATTTCATGGACAAAGAATTGGTTGCAAAACTGGCTTACTTGCACGACACAGTCTACCTGTTCAGTGAACTCAATCTGTTGCTGAGGGGAGCAAGTCGTCTATGCCTATGTTGGTGGAAAAAGTGGTTGCATTCAAAACCAAACTGGAATTATGTCTTTGATGAGGGAACACTGTGTTTTTTTTAAAGGTTTCAAAAATTAATAGACATTTTGAAAGAGACTGACCCAGGGCATTATTTCCCCCAGCTACTACATGATCATCTATCTCAGATCTCAAAAGAGTTTGAGCACTATTTCCCAGCTACAAAAAAAAAAAAAAGGAATGGGTACATAAGTCACTTGTAAATAGGGGAAGTGAATCCACTTTGCACACTCAAATGCAGGTGTCTTGAAAATGAGAATTGACTTGTGTCATGTACTGGTACACATTTTCAGTGTCAATTGTGATCTTATAGTGTGTATAAAAAGTACCAGTAAAATCAACTAAAAATAAAGTCAAGATGGAATATTCAAAAGCACTAATTCCATTTTTAACAATTTTTCTTTGTAAAACAAGATTTTTTGGAGTGGGAAAAGTCACAATAAGATTATGGGTACACTGGGCATCAGCAGCAATCTTCACATGTCACTGTCTCCCACCATACCTAGTCAAGACCATTAATTTGCAAGAAAACAAGTTCACATATCAAACAGATTTGCATCATGCTAAGTCTTATAACTATTTTATTATCTATTACCACATAATCATAATAGAAATAAAATGTACAGTAAATGTAATGTGCTTGAGGCATCCTGAAACCACAGTCTACCCTAGTCAGTGGAAAAATTGTCTTCTAAGAGAACTCTCTCTTGGTGGCATTATGATAGGAAAACACTGCTATCTGGGAGAAAATGCTTTTAGAGCCCACTAATGATTCAGGCCATATGGTTTTGCCTTTTTTTGTTATTGGATTATTTCAGTCAACAAAATGATGTTTCACCCCATAGGTATTATTGTAGGATTTCATTCTTATCATGGTTAAAAATCATTCTGTTTGGATACTTATGCATCAGATGTTTTCACCAATTTATCAGTTATTGAACACTAAGGTTCATTTTCTATTTTAATGAGAATACTGCCGAAATAGGCATGGGAGTATAGACATCTCTTAAACATACTGATTTAATTTCTTTGAATGTACATAGCCAGAAGCAGGAAGGTTGGACCATTTGCTAGTAGTTTCTTTTGTGGAATTTCCATACTGTTTTCTCACAGATGTAAAACCTATATACCCACCAAAAGTGTTAAAAAAAACTATAATTTATTTGAATAAGCTTTCTGCCTCTTTAATATTCCAAAGTCCTGTTTGAACCACAATATGATCTTTGAATATTATCTCAAAAGTACCATAATCTTTTCCAATCTTTCTCTTTTCATTCTTTGTACATTTTTAAATAGCATGTCTTCAAGTTCACTAAGGTTTTTTTTCTGTTTAATCTATTATTGACACCTCTTAATATTTAATTTTACTTTTAGTATATTTTTCAGCTCATTAGTTTTTGTTTGAAAATTGCTTAATTTACTTCCCCATGCTATTGGAGTATAAGTTTTCTCTGGTTTTTGGAAACTAATTAACTATCTTTAAATAGCTGTCTCCAATTCACTAGAGATTGGTCATAAGGGAGGCTTGTCCACTTGGTTTATGGAGCCTTGTGCTGATGTCTAGAGGATACTGAGTTTCCTAATAGCACTTGATAGTTGGTGTACATAGTGCGTCTGGGCCTTGAATGACTAGGCATTTATTTCAGTCTACCCTACTTGGCTTTACTTGTGTATCTCTTAGAAATTCAAGCAGGCTATTTTTTTTTTTCCAAAACAATCTCCGTTATTTCACTACTAGATGATGGCATAAGTGAGGGTACATTGCAAGTCCCTGTTGGTGTGCTGTCACTGACTCCACATAGAGTGCTGTAAATCTTTACTTTATGTGTTGTTCAGGATAAATCAGGAAACATTTAAAATAGTTTGTTAAGACAGCCCCTCCTTGGCTCAAGGGTAGGCTCCAATGCCTCCTATGTAATCTCTGGCTTTTGGCAAGAGCTGTGAAAGCACCAGTCCCTGGTTCCAGTGCTGTCTGTACAGTCATAAACACATGGTGAGCCCACAGCTGTCTGAGGCCAAAACATTTATGTGTTATTCAAAATAATTGACTTACTGGCCATAAAAAATACTGAAGAGCAAAGTATTCATGCACATAGTGGTTATCACAGCTAAGCCCTAATGATAGAGACTTTTACTATGCTGCTCACCACAGACTCATTCTTTTACCCAGTGCTATGAAGCACATATATTTTTACATTGAGGGAACTAAAAATTTCTGGTGGATTCTTGGTAAAATCTGAGGTCAAGTGATTTGCATATAAACAATTTATGTGTTGCACATTTTTTATTTGCAAGTTTGAAATGTTTAAAAATAGAGTGTTCCTTTTAAGGGACACATTTCTCCTTTGTTAAGTGATCATTGTCAACAAACTGAAAGAGTATCAAAATATTGATGCACAAATGGACATAAACAGAAATAGCACTTAAATGTATATGATTTTTTCTGCATTGCTAACGTGCTTATCATAAGTGACTTGAATGATAACTCTATTTACTGATTTATTTATTTAGTGTCTTTTAAGAATACAAAAGCAAAGTGCGGGGAACATGAAAATAGAGGTAGGTGTTCTTTTTTTCTTTTTTTTTTTTTTTAAATCTTTGGCTACCTGGGGTCTTTAGTATCCATTGGAGACATTCTGATATACCTTTACTAAATGGGTGTTTCATCCATTTCTAAAAAGAAAGCTTTCTATAGGCTGCATTTAAAGGAAAGGGGATCTAGACATTTAAGGTTGTGTTTCAAATTGGAAGATTTAATAGTCCCAAAGGAAAACAAAACTCTCCAAGTACTCATTTTAAATAGGCGAATGGCAAGGGTTCCCTTTCAATTGCTTTTTCAGAGTAGTATTGTTCTTGACCTTTACGTGATTTCTGTGAGCATTTAATACTCTAAAAAGACATCAGATTGGTTACTGATTGACAGTATGAAGTGGATTAACTGTGAGCTATCCCAAAAGAATCTGATGAAAAAGAAGCTAATCAAATAAACAGAAAGAATAGGAGGTCAGTAAAGCAGGTATCTACTCAGAAGGATATAAATGACAGTGAAACTTATCAAGTTCTGTGCCATCTCCCAGAAAATGGAATAAATGGGAAGTGTTTATTTTTACTTTGGCATTCTTAAAGTTTCATGCCAGTTGTAGAAGTGTCTTGCATGGATATTCTAAAAATGTACATTTAAATGTTATTGATATTGTTGACTAGATTTGCCTTATGAAGTATGAAAGGTTCAGTGCTCTGTTTGAAACAATGTACTCACTGCACTGTTTTCTGAAGCCTACAGCTACAGAAAAAGAATCTATTTAAATGAAATGCATCGCACGATGTATCAAATTGGGCATCTTTTATTTAAGTGAGTTAAACTTCAAATACCGATTCCAACCACAAAGAAATAGGAACTTATGACTTCTGTGTTTCTGTGTTTTAGTGTTTCATAAGTAATACTAAAATCTGGAAGTGATGAGCTAAAAATTATAGTTATATATATGCATTAAATGGAAGCAGATGTTCAGCAAGGAAATCTTAAAAGATAAATTTGTCTATTTTTTGGATTCATCTAGACTTCCCGATACATATCTGCTCCAGTGTGCACATCTAACCTACTGTGAAGTATGGCAAACTATTTGCCTACTGGATAGTAATGCAAGGGTTCAGCAAGAGTCTAACTGCAAGTCCAATTCAACCGGAGGCTTGTACTTTACTTCAGGCCAATAAAGACCATTCTGAGGAATACATTTCAGGAAAACAGATCCAAACAATTCAGTTCTACTTACATTTTCATTCATTCTGCCTTTGTTATCACTTTTCTATTGTATATCTAACTCTCCCTTTTTGGCATTTCAATGTATCATTTCTCGCATTGAGAGTAAACACAGCAGAAGTGATCTGACTCCACAGACCATTTAAAATGAAACCTATAAGAGCTTATTCTTTTGGACCGAGCTTCTTTGCTAGGGCCCAAGATTCCAGACTAAATGTGCATAGATTCACCATCCCAGTAGCCCTATAATTAAACAGAACATAGAGACAACAGCTTTCCAAAGCACAGGAAATTTACAGAAACCGAACCGAAAGGGCCCCGGTTGTGAAGTTGTCATGTAAAGCAAGTCCCCTCTAGTGTACCCTGCACAAGGCAAAAAAAATCTTATGTAACCTAATGCTGGCCAATATGCTCTTTGAACTCCTCTATGTCCTGGCCTCTGATCCAGCTACGTGTGCAAAAATTTCAGTTTTGCCATACCCAGGGAAATTCTTTCTACTCTGTGTACTGGACACTTCCCAGTTCAAGAATGAAAAAGAAAAGTCAGTTAGGTTCATAATGCTCAATTTGTAAAATTCTATTCATTACAGTCTAAACATGTGCCTTTGTTTATAGCAGTTCTGTAAAATGAAGCTGTAAGAATATTTTTCCTCAGCCTTCTCATGGTTGAATTCCATGGTGGGCACAAGATTGGTGAACTGTTTTTGAGAAAACTTAATGAACAGAAATGGCAGGTCAATAAAGTATCAGTAAAACTATAATTATGTAAATACAATTAATGAGTTTAATGACTTATCATTTTTTTAAATTTTCTATTTGAGTATATATTAGAATCTTACCATGTGACAATTCAGATCATAATAAAAATTAACAGTAAATGGGGGCCAGAGATTTAGCTCAGTGGTTCTGGCGCCTGCCTCTCAAGTGCAAGGTCCTGAGTTTGATCTTGGTAACCACATAGAATGCTGGGCGTGGTGACTCACGCCCACCAGCAATCAATACCATATACCACAGTGCCAGGCGTGGTGGCTCACCCCTGTAATCCCAGTACTGGGGAGGCAGAGACAGGAGGATTGCTTAGTTCGTGGCGGCTTGCCTGGGCTACATAGTGAGCTCAGGGCCAGCCTGAACTATAAAGCAAGACCTTGTCTCAAAAAAAAAAAAAAAAAGGAAATGAGAAGTTTCTTTTTGTTTGTTTGTTTTTGTTTCTTTTTGAGACAGGGTCTCACTTTGCAGTTCAGGCTATTGCTGAGCTCACTATATAGCCCAGGCAAGCTGCAAACTCAGCAATCCTCTTGTCTCTACCTCCTTCCTGGGATTACAGGTATGAGCCACCACGCCTGGCAAAATTTTATTTTTGGTATGGCAGGATTTAGAAGTCAGTAAATTTTCTTAAAATCAAACAAAAAAATGGAATGAAATAGTCTAAAACAATATTTGCCTTTCTATAAACAACAAAATTGTTAACAAATGATTATTCACACACACACACACACACACACACATACACACAAACAAAACAAAACAAAAACAACAACAAAAAAAAATGAGAGGAAAATGTAGGGGTCTGTGACCTTGTAGTCTGAAGCTCCTGAACATCTTACCTCAGCTTTTCTCAGTGGAAGCACTGGTGAGATTTTTTCTCAATTCAGTTCTCTCTGAAAACTCAAAAACTTTGCTGGCAAAGCAAATGATTACAAATAACAAATTGCTTAGCAAATAACCAATTAAAACTGTTAATTCAGGTATCACTGGCTGTACTTATGACAAGCAGTGGACAAGGGAAAAACAAACAACAATCATTAATATGAGAGGACAGTGGGGCACAGAAAGCTTTCCACGTGTCCCTGTCAAGTTGAAAAATTGTGCAAAAGTGAAGAAAACTAAAAAAGCCAGAAGGGAAATCAAAGCTGAGATGGATATAAATGTAAGAACGGACTAAACTACAGAATTGCCCCCAAATCACACAAAATATCAGCTAAAGTTGGAAGCCATATTGACTTGACATATTTGATCATAACCTATGTCCACACATTTCTCTGACTGGCAAGAATGCAGAAATTTGACAAGCACTGGAATCCAACTTTAAAATAACAAATAGTTAATGCCGGATGTGGTGGCTCACGCCTGTAATCCCAGCACTCGGGAGGCAGAGACAGGAGGATTGCTGAGTCCGCGGCGGCTTGCCTGGGCACCATAGTGAGCTCAGGGCCAGCCTGAACTACAAAGCAAGACCCTGGCTCCAAAAAGCAAAAAATAAATAAATAAATAAATAACAAATAGTTTCTAAAATATTTAAGTAAGAAGAAAAATTAAAAATTGAACCAAATTACTTGTGCAACCATGAGAGATATTTTTAAATCTAAGGATAGTAAGCAGATGTAAATAATTATAACTACAAGGCTTTCAATGTAAAATCACTCAGACTTTACGTAAGTAGTTAAAATACTACATTTTTAAAAAGTATACAAAGGAGCATGAAATGATATTGCATTCCTCATACTCAGTAAAGAAACAAAAGTAGACAATAACAATTATTTATATTAGCCCCAGAAGCTGAATTTAAAAGAAAAATATTTAATATTATTTACTAAAAATATTTCTTAAAATATTGAGTAGTTTGTAAAGAACTGCAGAATAAAGTATCACAATGACTCAGCAAATGAGGAATATCAATGGTATATTAGAATTATATAACAAAAAAAAAAAAGCAAATGGAAATTCTAGAGTTGAAATTTAGAATTACTTCAATAACAATTTTCCCAAATGAGGTCAGTAGAACTTGACAAAAGTGAAGAATATTTTTCAAGTGGAAATAAATAACTTTGCTCCACAGAAAGGACTATCTTTTATCACTACCCTACATGGGCCTGGATCCTGAAACCTTTCATTGTTTGCCAGGGAAAACACAAACTACATTGACTCACTACTGATACCTGGAACATCTTTGGTTGTTAAAGAACCCCAAAATATGGGACAAGGACTAAGCTCAGTGGTGCTGCCTCCTGCCTAATGAGTGCAAGGTAGTAATTTTGATTCTTGGCTCTACATTAATAAAATAATAATAATAATAATATAATAATAATAATAATCTCTAGGATATGAAAGGTGTAAGAGTTAATCTTATACCCTGGTCTTAGCACAATTTTTTTTTGTTGTCATTGGAAAAAGAAAGACTTCTGAGTCACTGATGGACAGTTTGTAGCAACTTCCTAAAGGATCAGTTATTCTGTTTTACAAGTTTTGCCCTATTTCTTTGTGTTGGGAGGAACAAGATGCAATAATTTTTTACTTACTTTAGACAAAATAGCTCTACCTACAAGACCAATAGTTCCAGTAAGATTTTCAGCCTGGTGGCTCACATCTATTCATGGATTTGTCTTCAGCTGTCTGAGAAACATGTATCTAATATACTAGACGTTTATACCAGGTTAAATTAGCATTTTATAGATAGTGTAGAACAGCTTAATAGAGGTGGAAGTCATAGTTTTTGATGATTACATTATTTCCAACAGCAAAAATTTACATAGTTCCAAAGTGAAGTAGTTTCAGTACATTACTGCTTTCTGATTCTATTTCATTGGTAAAAAAAATGCACACAGTCTTTCCAGCAGATTCATAACTAAATGCCAAATGTGGTTTACCTAGTTAGTATACCTAACACAGATGGCAGCCATGATTCTTACTATTGTCTGCTTCAGTTTGCATGAGGTTTTCATGATTTACTAGTATCCAAAGTAATAAATACAGTGACACACAAATATAAACTGAGAATAACAATATCCTTAAGAAGAACCAGATCAGGTGACCTAGGCCTGTTATTTGAGCATTCCAGGAAACTGAGGCGGCATAATGGCCAATTTGAGTCCAGCCTGAGCAACTTGAGCCCTAAATTGTTAAAACAAACAAACAAAACCCAAGAAAGTAGATGGAGAATGGCACAAACTTCAACCTCGGATCTGTTTCATGAAGAAGGGTGCAAAGGGATATGGCTTTTACCTGCACAGTGACAAACCCAAGCGAGGCCAGTTCATCTGAGCAGTGGACCCAGACTCCCCAGCTGAGGCCACGGGGCTCCAGGCCCAGGACCGCACTGTGGAAGCAAATGGGGACTGCATGGAGGGGAAGCAGCAAGGGGACGCGGGGTCTGCCATCAAGGCTGGAGGAGATGAGGCCAGGCTGCTGGTTGTAGACATGGAGACCAATGAGTTCTCAGGAAGTGCAAAGTGATCCCATCACAAGAGCACCAGGATGGTCCCTTGCTTGAGCCCTTGGCCAGTGGGGAGATACAGGAGGAAAAACAGTGGTGAAGCCCTGGGTGAGGCAGCCTCAGAGAGCCCCAGGCCAGCCCTGGCAAGATCCACCTCAAGCGATACCAACGAGGAGTTCAGTTCCCAAGACAGCCCCGAGAAACAGGACTCCACAGAGCCCTAGTCTACCTCCTCCGCTGACCCGCTTGAAATTAAGGTAAGAGTTTACTGCTTAACCTGATATGGTTCCCAATATTACTGTAGATTCCTGACGGCGGGTTGCATTCTCTGGCTCTGACATCAGCTCAGAACCTGTATCAGTTACTAAGTGGTCTGAGTTTTGCCCAATTAAACTTAGCCTTGATATGAAGATCCTGAACCTTGGGTTTCTTTCTAAATGTCTAGCTTTCTCTTTGAGAATTTTGAGACTGTGATCTGGATTAGATCTGAATTTGCTGAAGGGTCTTCAGTATATCAGGTTTCCCACCTGTCTTGACTGTATCACCTCTGTAATCCATTAGCCACCATGAATATTCTTGCAGATAGAGATTCTTGCAGATACTCATTTTCATTTGGATTTAGTGACTATTACAGCAATTATGTCTACATTATCTCTGATGTCTCAATTATATAGACACTAGAGAGTCTCTTTTTCTCTCCCAGTATCTGTAATAGGTAACTTCAGTCCATGAAGGTCAGTTATCACTGAGCTTCTCAAAAATGCTATTTTCAGGGTCTGAGATTTAGCTCAGTGGTTCCAGCACCTGCCTCACAAGCGAAAGGTCCTGAGTTTGATCCTGGTAACCACATACAATGCTGGGCATAATGGCTTACACCCACCAGCAATCAGTACCACATACCACAATGCCGAGGGGTTGCATTGGTGGCTCACACCTGTAGTCCCAGCACTCAGGAGGCAGAGGCAGGAGGATTGCTGAGTTTGAGGTTTGCCTGGGCTACATAGTGAGCTCAGGGCAGCCTGAACTACAAAGTGAGACCCTGTCTCAAAAAAAAAAAAAAGCTATTTTCAATATTATTTCTATGATTCTTCTTATATGTGTTCTTCATATACTCTTCATATATGATCACTAAAGTGACTTAGTGGAGACTTTAAAGTGACTTAGTGGGGACTATTCTTGCATATTGAATAGTAACACAATTCTAATATTCCAATATTTTCCATAGTTTTTTTGGTAGTATAATTTATCACAAATACCTGATAATGTCACTCAAAATATTGTAAACCATGGGACCTCAGAGATTTCAGAGAACATCTCAATAAAATATTGGGACAATTTAGGTTGTGTGAAAGCCAGTATTCTCTCACACTTGTAACATCTTTTCTGGCGACTCTAACATTATTTCTTTCTTACTCCAACAGCCGCCTGTTGCATTTCCAGATATGTGTGCATGACTTCCTCAAATACAGGACAGGCACTGAAACTTTTTCAACATATGAGCTGTTTCCTCTCAGACCTATGGTTTTCTGAAGAGTTGGGGCTGGTGATCAAGCTAGAAACACTACAGAGTAAAAACGTGAAGAGAACAAGAATCAGGTAAGGAATAACCTTTGGGGACAGAGAGACCACCACACTCATCCCAGCTCAAGCAAGTTGCTTTCCTGGTCTGGAAGATTCAGATGATAAGAGCAGCTCATGTTCCCGTGCAGAGCCGGTTAAAACTTTTAATCCTAGATCTCAGTGATCTACTTTGCATTCTGCTGCACACATGACTTGCATATTGGCTCTCTGTTCAATTTTTTTTCAGGATCTCCTCAGCCTTGTAAATACTATATTTTGTTTTCAGCCCAGACTGGCCTGATAGTGTGAGATAGTTCTTATTTTCATCACTGCCAGTTTTCATAGAATCGCTTTCCTTTCATCTGTTGTCTTCCCTACTATCACCTTCCTTTTCATGACCCTCTAGTGCTATTAAAAGAACTGATCATGAAGTCCTTGTAACTACAGTTGGGTTCATATCATTTTATCGCTAGTCTTACTTATCACAATGGTTCACCTGTAACCCTCAATTCATCATAATTAACTGCAGACAAAAAAGCCTAGCAATTATGACTACACTGGATTTTATGGCTTACAATCTTACTCATTGTCAGCAATTAAGTCTTTATTGTCATCAGTTGGTGAGCAATCTATCTCCAGTCTTATCCTAGGGTCACTCCTTTCAGAAGTGGTAACTGAGGTCTCTCATTACTCATAGGCAAGCAGGAGAATGAGAAGAACACAGGAAGCACAGCAGAGAAAGATTAGCACCATGTCTGGTATATGCTTTCTCAGAGCCCTTATGGATATCCAGCAGGGACAGCTGAGGCCAAAAAAAAAAAAACGGAGACTGTGACTGACTCAGCTACTACTTCAAATTCAGATTACCTCACAAATCTATTTGAGGAAGCAAATCAAGGGTTGATTAATATTAAATTGATATCTTAATAAAAAAGATAAATTTTTGTTTATATTGAACATACTGCCATATTTTTATTTCTACAAACATGAACATGTGACAGTGCCATCCCCTACAAGTTTTTAAATTTATTCTTTCATTGGATTACTAGCATTTAATAAACCGAAACTAATATAAAATAATTTTTCCGAGTAAAACCAGAATAAATGTTTTTGAAAACTAGTATATTTTATTGCTATAATAAGTATTTGAAACTAAATAGAGTTAAAGATTGATGGAATCCAAATGTAAATTTTTTGCAGTCAAGAACACCTGTTGGAAGGAACCAGGTTCCTGCCTAAGACTTGATCAACTTTTCCTCAGGTAGCAAAGAAGCAGCTTTGCAGTGAGAGAAGGAAGCAAAACAATGAAAATACGCGAACAAGACTAGGGGTAGAATAATCAGTGTTTCACAAGGAAAACATCACTTGCCAGGGAAATGGCCCAGTTTTTATTTTTTGGTTAGAATGTAGACGGTTACCAGCTGTTCACGCAGAATTAGAAGTTTAGGATTTAGACGATATTTTGTGCCTATAGCATGTTTTATCAGAAGTCGAAAGAGAATCGGTTCTATTAACATCTCTGTATTGCCAAAACTTACCAAAGCAGAATGTAATAGTGAGGGTTTAAATGCTAACACTTCATATGTGTCTGGGACCATCTCATGGAAAATCCTACCAAAGGAGAGTGGGAAGCATTGTGTTGCTTTTCATTCTGTTTAAAATGACATGGAGATGATCCTGATATTTGGAAAATCTGCAAATGTTTTTACCATTAAAGAAAATCTGAAATAGAAGTTCTTCTCACTTGCCAAAGAAGATCATAAACTGCTCATAAGTTTCCTCAACTTCCCTGAGAATTTGAAAGGCCCAGGAACTTAGACGTTAGCTGCCTGAGAAAGAATATTAAATTACCCAACTTGTACAGAAGAGACCAAATGTAGGCTTGAAATAACTTTATCAACTTTTCTGTGATAAGGAATAATAGAAGCTAGAGTTAGAAGTGAAAGTCTATTACAAAGAAATTCTTAAAAAATACAATTATTTCATACTTCACTTCACATGAATGACAAATTCACATTTGCTAAATGTAGTAAGATGTCAAGTGTGGAAAAACATTGCATGTTAAAGTACATGAGAAACTACAATTAAAATAAAGAGGTTACATTTATTTTCCAAAATCCTAATGCAAATACATTGGGCTTATTATCAGAAAGAACATGGGCTAGAACTTTCAAAATGATTTTATTATTTGTTCTTAAAATATTATAATTCCTGAATAATTCAAAATGGTTACGAGTTATTTTAGTAACTTTGCACAGTTACATGGCATATACTCATGTAAAATTTACTAAGCAAGGCCAGGGAAGTCCCCATAGGCATGATGAATTTTTATAATGATATAATCCTTAATGAATAATACTTCCATTTAACAAAGTTTTAACAAGGAATTCCATTTCCCTATATTATTATTAATTCTCTCATCTGAATTGCCTTGGGCATGTCTTCCATAAAATTGTTCAACAAAATATTTCTTTCTGTGTCAATCATACAGTACATACAAGTCTCCCAACTGTGGATAAGACACATTTTATTTTCTGTGAAAAACATGTCCAGGTTTCTTAAAATATTAGAGTTGAACATTATGATATGCAAAAGAAAACTATGACTCATTTTTAATAGACTAATAGAATTTGACCACAGGTTCTTTACCATATACATTG